>CAJNOP010000554.1:0-92023 GCA_905250075.1 Rotaria sp. Silwood1 | reverse complement strand
GACATGATTCGATTCAGTTTGATTTTCTCTATCAAATGGTGTGTTTTGAGTTGGGTTTGCAATTGATTGAACCTGAAAAACTTAAGTTCTCTGGAGAACTTTTATGACTTCAGATATTTTGAAGTTTTCGAGATTCAATCAATATTTATTTTCAGTTTTAATACACATCAGCGTGTAGAGAATTGTTTTCTCTACCGAATGAGATATAATTGAAAATATTTTGATGGAGAATAAAGACAGCATAAAATAGAAATTACAGGTGTCCAAATAATTTTTTTTGCATAGGAAATCAAGTAGTTTAAGGAAAACCTTTGAAAACTTTATAAAAACCTTTTCGAAAAATAATTTTCTTTTTCTAAAATAAAGTAGAACCTTTGATGTATCGAATATTATAACTAAAGTCAAGAAAATGTTTTTTCTTCTTTTGTGAAATTTGCGCTACAAGACAAGTGTTATTCAGTGTCCAAGTAATTATTTTATATACTACATTTATAACGATCAGCTAAGAGCTGAATTTGTAGTTTTAGAGGGAAAAATGCCTTTCAAAGCTGTACGAAGGATGTACAAGTTATTCAGCTCGATGACTGGCAATAGTAATGATCGAATAGCTCCGACTAAATATGAACTATTTTTTTTATTTTACTTCCAGTAATCTCTTCTTGTCTTGTGGGAAAGGCTTAGCAAATCCGAAAGATAAGCGCTGCTTGTTTCTATTAATTGCAAGTTAAAGTAATTAACTTCATTTTTGATTCATAATTTATTTTTAATCGTATAGGAAAAGAAAAAGAATAATTATTCGAAATTTTCTTCACGCAAATCATTCTTTCATTAAAAAAACGAATGATGCATTAATCAATAACATTATTATTGTTTCTGCTATATCACCTATGCTTTTCTCCTTTTCATTTAATTTAATACGATTTGATAGAAGGTAAAAAGTTCGCATTACGTATGCATGGGCTAGCGAAAAAACATACTGATGCAAAAAAATCAAAATAATAACATGTAATTAGATACGGTTTGTTTTGATTTTGTCTTTTTTTTAATAATTTCACGTGTACGTGCTGAGTCAATGCAATATCAACATGATTTATCTATAGTTAAAAAAAAAGACTGAATGTGCAATACAGCAGTTACACATAATTATATAACACTGCAAGATACGATATTCAAACAAACCAGGTAATGCACGCTTTCATTTCCACTAATAAAATTCAAAGCTTCACATCTAATTTTCCATGACAACCTTGAAAAGGTAATAATAATAATAGATTATCTATTTGGAACGATAGAGTGATCTTTTTTAACCTTTTTCAAGACATTCTCATCGATAATTTTATTTTTTGACAAGATAATTCGATGAATTTTTCTTTTTTTTATTGTTTTGTATTTTAATATGTTTACTAACAGCTTTACAAATTCTTGAATTGCATTAAATAGTTTTAAACAATGAACTCAAGTCCTTCGAGCCGATTGACAGCTGACGTTGGATATCTTAGGTGGGAATTTGGAGTTTACTCAACAGATTCGAAATTCACTGCTTTCTAAGTAGGACTTGATGAGCTCTATCAGATTCATATTTTATTTTGCACAAAACTCAGGATACTGCAACAAGATCAAAACAATCTTTAAATTTCTGCAAAATATGTCGTGATTTGCTTCAGAGTGCTTTCTAACAGAGTGGCATAGCTCTTTAAATAAATTTCAACGAGTTTTATCGACTTGGTAAGTTATTCCTTAAAAACAACGGATTCATTAGCTAGAAAGCGCCTAGCTACCTTTTAGTATTTCCAAATTACGGAAGATTCAGGTCAATGAGTGCTAACGTTTCCAGTAAGCATAAAGAGAGAAATATAGTGCTGTTGTATAAACAGTAGTATGGTCGCGTGCACGCTTCAATATGTCATCTTCGAAAACAAGGCCACCGAAATGTCCAGTAGTGTACTATGCATTTTTGGCAATGAGATAATAAAGCATTCAGGCGACCATACGGTTGTTTATACGAGAACACCATCTTTCGCTCCATCTACTTGTAGAAAACACAAGCACTGATTGACCTAAATCTTCTATAATGTAGAAATACTAAAAGGTACGTAGACGCTTTCTAGTTAATGAATCGATTCTATTTAATGAATAAGATATCCAATCTATATAGCTCACCGAAATCTATCAGTTAGAGAGTACTCTCAAGCCAATCCTAACATATTTTGTGAAACTTTCGACATTTTCGTCTTTTTGTGATATTTAGAGTTTTGTTGTAAATGAAGTATAAATCTGATAGAACTCATCAAGTCCTAGTTGGAAAGCACTAAGTTGCGAATCTCTTGAGGATAATTTTGACTCTTCACTTAAGATATCATACGTATTATCAAGAATTTCTAGGTTATAAACTTGTTTTTCATGTTTCATTTCCATGTGATAATGATTTAATGTCTTTTCAAAAGAAGTAACATAAAAATGACTTGAAACTTCGAATTTGAGATTTGAATCTGAAGAAAAATACGTTAATCTCGTTTCAAATAATTGAAATCAACTAAAACAGATGAGATTAACAAAGTAGAAATTAATTAAGACTAAATATCTTGATTTTTATTATATTAAAATTAATTGCTCTTGTTTATGTATTTTACTTAATGATTAAAAAGAAATGAAACAAAAACATTTTGTCTTTATTGATAATGAGATTTAATTTTTTTACCAATTGAAAATCTAATAGTAACAAAGAATATTTCACATAGAGTGCGGATCAAAAGTCTGGCCCCACTTTTGTTTTTGTTTTCAGTCGTATATTAAAACTACACAATAGTAACTTAATTCAATTACATGTTTGAATAGAAGAGATCGAGTACTATGTATATACACCTATTCAATTCGAAAAACTCTTGAAAATGAAAGACAATAAGAAAAACAAACTTTAGTAGTAAGAAAAAAAAATGACATTAAAAATTACACAATAATAATTAAAATATTGGAAACACTTTTTATTGTGCACTAGGAAATTTTATACAGATTTTATAAAGGCTTACGATGATGCAGCTTTTGAAAAAAATCAAGATGCTATCATTTTTCTACGCCGAGATACGTGCAAAATATTGAAGTCTTCTAAACATTTTCATTATGTTCCATGCCGTGGGAAATAGCCTCATTATGCATTTTCTCTCCGTTTTAAGTATGAAAAAACCATCAAATGAAGACGATAGGATTTTGTTCTTATAGGTTTTGTTAAGCTTCTCATGAGGCATCTTTTGAAAGAAAAACAAAATTTTTATCATTTGTCTTTTTAAAGAGATATTCGCAAAACAAACTGTTTTGTAAATATTTTCCGACACTCGGTATTTTAAAATATTTTATACTTTCATCATCACACCATTATTTCTCAATGAAATTCAACACGTTTTTTACCAAAGTGATCAGCGAAGAAGTCTCTACAAAATATGATAAAATGAAAAGTTTTCTAATTAATTTGTACTTTTTATGGTTGACTGACCATGTAAGTATCTTGTAACAACGATATCATTTGGTCGTTTTTAATGTCATTAGTTTTTCTTTTTATTGAAGATTGGTCTTTTTATTGTCTTTCATTTTCAAGAGTTTCTTTTAATTAAACAGGTGTACATATATATGTATATAGTACTCGATCTCTGCTATGTGTAGTTTTAATATACGACTCAAAAGAAAAAAAATGTGATGAGACTTTTGACCTGCACTGTAATTAGATTGCAAACTTATTGATAAATATTTAAAATCTCTTATTCTTTAAGCTAAAGTGAGTTTTAAGAAAATTATTATTGTCACTAAGAATTTCTAGTGAAACAGAATTTATTTAATATTAGATTTCCTTTTTTTTATAGATTAAAAAATGAATTTCATTGATTGTGAACAAACAACGATCAAACGATCTTCTGATGAAACATATCGTCAGCCTACAATAAGCATAATTTCAATATCATCGGATCTAGAACCATATTCTAATAGAAATGACAATTTGGATCAAGTGGATAAACCTGCTAAAGCACAGTATGATTTTTTAAAATAATATCTATTTAATTGATATTTATTATTCATAGGAAAAGATTTTCTTCACATGGCAAACTATCTCCATTGTTTATTTCAATCTTTGCTATATTCACGATCATTGTAATCATTATTGCAACATTAATAATTACTCTCACTTTACAAAAACCAAGTATATTATTTATTTTGTTTTTTGTGGATGTCACATATATTTTTGAAGAAAATAGTGAGTCCAAGGCTTAAATCGAGGTTTTTCGGCTTCTCTCATCCCCTAGGCCCTAGCAACCGGATGGTGGGAAATCGCAGACCCATTGGATACGTTTCCATAGCAACCATTGTTTCCCCCTCCCCGTCAATTACAGACCTTAACAACTGCTTTTCTCTACCTGAACAACCAGCATTATATGATGGTGATATATCAGTCTTATTTGCTATTTAATTCAATGACTATAATCATATAGATGTTACATTAAGAAAAAAAAATAAGGAAATAAAAAAGAATGAGCAAATAGCAACAATGAAAACGAAAAAAATAGAGTGCCCATCAGAAACTGAGAAACTTTTTGTTTTATTTTTTTTAAATTTTTTATTGCTATAATAAAGCTAAAGAAGATGTGAGTTCCACATTTCGGCACCAAAGGGGATGCACTGACAAGTTTTGTTCAAGAAACTATATTTTAAAACAGATTTTAAGAAAGCGTCCATGAAGACACCTAGGATTATTTCAGTATATGAGGTACTAATCAACGTTTAGACTTTTTATTTTTTATTTTTTATTTTTTATGTGCGTTTTAAAGATCATAGTCTAAAACCACCAAACCTAAATTTTTAGCTCATTTGAATCTACTATAGTAAAGTTAGCCCATACCAACTTTCTCTCAAAAGATAGGCAAAAATCGTACCATAAATGTTTATTAGAATTATGCTTTAACAAGACAAAGAATTTTTTCGAGCATTATACTAAAAGATAGAGCATCAATCGCCAAAAAAATGAGCTATTTGGATTATTACATGTCATCTATTTACGTGTGTTTCATAGTCTAATCTGAATACGAAAGGTCAGAATTTTACGAGTCTAGAATAGTCGATGTTTAGTTTTATGCCTGCCGTCATTTTTCGACATTAAAAGATACCAAACTGATTTTTATAAATGGTTTGCAACTTTTGATTCCTTACAAAATGGTAAAAAGTGTTGAGAAAAAAGTTTACGTTCGAGACGAAACAGGACTAGTCTCTTTAAGTGTGGTTGTGAGGTTGAGTAGGTAGGTATCTGGGGAGATCAAATGCGGATGGAGTGAGCGTGGATGTGTAGATCCTCTGTTCACCCACACACGCCCACACCATATCGAAAGCTTTGAACGTAAATGAAGCTATCTATAGATTCGAGTATTTTTTTCTGGGATTCGCTTAGGTATTTGTTCGAAAGCTCCTATATTTGTTCCAAATACAACTTGATAAACTCTATTCAACGATGTGCTCAGAGTTTTGATGGTCTAAATTATGGTTTCTACATTCTCAGTGGCGCCATCTATTAGATAAAAATCATACTTTGGACTACTCAAAATTTGAATATACCATTATATAGAACACGTCAAGTTGTACTTGGAACAAGCATAAGACATTTCGAACCAGTTCTGAGACGAATCCAAAAAGAAATACTTGAATCTATAGATAACTTCGCTTACGCAAGTTTCTACCGAAGTTCGCAGATGATCAACAAAATTGATTTTAATTGATTTATGGTAGGTAGTATATGTGAAATGACATTTAAACGAATCGTCAAAACTTCGATAGTTCATAGCTCTAATCCAAGGTTTATCGCTGTTGGTGACTTGAATAAAGACGATAAAGTAGATATGGCTGTGGCGAATTTTGGTACAGATACCATTGGAATATTTCTTTCAAATGACGGTCAAACTTTTTCAAACGAACAAATATATTCAACCGGATTTGGATCTCGTCCATCTTCGATTGTTATCAATGACTTCAACAATGATAACTATTTAGATATAGCAGTCGCTAATTCTGGTACTAATAATATTGGACTATTTATTGGATATTACAATGGGACATTTCATGATCAAATAATATTTTCAACCGGTTCTTTTCGTCCATGGTTCATCTCTACCGATGATTTCAATAAAGACTATCAACCGGATGTAGCCATTGTCTACTATAACACTGATAATATTGGTATTCTTATAGGAAATCATAATGGATCTTTTCAAACTCCAATCACTTATTCTACTGGTTATGATTCGTTTCCATATTCGTTAGCAATCGGAGATTTCGATAAAGATAATCAATTGGACATTGCAGTCGCCAATTATGGCACTAATAATATTCGTATCTTTATGGGATATTTTAATAGAACATTTGCAAGTGAACAAAGTTATACACTTGATCATAACTCAAATCCATCTGCCATCGTTCTTGCAGATTTGAACAATGACCATCAATTAGATATGATTGTGGCTAACTATGGTACTGGAAATTTAGGCATATTTCTTGGTCACTATAATGGAACTTTTACAAAACAAATAAAATATTTAATTGGTTCGAAATCTCGTCCACAATTTTTAAGTGTTGGTTATTTCGATAAAAATAATTATCTGGATGTTGTTGTTGTTGATTCAGAAAATAATCAAATACATGTTCTTCTAGGTTGTGGAAATGGATCGTTTTGCACATTAACTACACATGATTTGATAAGTGGATCTAGCCCAATGATGGCTGCTATCGCTGATTTTGATAATGATAATCAATCAGATATTGCTATTACCAATTATGGTACTAATTATATAATTGTAGCTATGGGATATTTCATTGAGCCATTCGCACGACAAGTAACCTATTTTGTTGGACGTGATTCTCGTCCATCTGCAGTCGTCATATATGATTTTAACAATGATGGTACACTAGACTTAGCCATTGATAATTTTAACGATAACTATATACTCATTCTAAATGGTGACAATAATGGAATATTCGTCGAAGGAGGGAAATATGCAACTGGCATTGGATCCTCTCCACAATATCAATGTTTGGCTGATTTGAATAACGATAATCGGATGGACATAATTATCGCTAATCTAGGTAGTGACTGTGCAGGCGTTCTTCTTGGCCAAGATAATGGAACTTTTGCTAATATAGCAACGTACTCTACTGGTATTGGTTCCGGTCCATGGTTTGTCGCTGTTGGTGACCTTAATAACGATAATCATCCGGATATTGTCTCCGCGAATTACAACTCTAACAATATCGGTGTTCTTATCGGATTTGGCAATGGATCGTTTGCTGATGTGGTGCTTTACTCTACTGGTACCAGTTCTAATCCAATATCAGTGGCTATTGGTGATGTTAACAATGACAATCAATTAGATATTGTCGCCAGTTTATACATTGCTGGCAGCATAGCTGTTTTTCTTGGAAACGGCACCGGAAATTTTGGAATGTTTGCAACTTATTCTACGGGAAAGCTTTCATCTCCTTTCGTTGTCGTTCTTGCTGATTTTAATAGAGACAATAATCTAGATATAGCGGTTGCTAACCAAAATACTGGAAATGTAGGTGTTTTTCTTGGAATTGGAGATGGAACGTTCATGAAACAAGTTACTTTTTCGACTGGACTTGGCACTCTACCATATGTGATTACTCTTACTGACTTTAATCATGATACTTATATTGATATAGCTGTCACCAATACTGGTAGTAACGAAGTAGTAATCTTTTTTGGCAATGGTAATGGGCATTTCGAACTTGCAAGAAGATATTCGACTGGCTCAGGTTCGGGTCCATACGGTATTGCTCTTGCAGATCTCAACAGTGACAAACAATTAGAGATTGTCGTCACTTATTGGGGTAATGGATATGTAGCTGTTTTAACTGAATATAATGCTGCAGAGTTTGTTAACCGAACTGTATATTTAACTGGCTCTGCTCCACATCCATACTCATTAGCTGTTGGTGACTTCAATAATGAAAATCGATCAGATATCGTTGTTGCCAATTCGGACACTAATGATCTAACTGTATATTTAACTTCGAAAAATGGATCGTTTGAAGCACAAACAGTACTTTCAATTGGCATTGATTCTTATCCTCAATATGTCATCACCGGTGATATCAATACAGACAAACACTTAGACATAATCACTGTTAATTCAAAAAGCAATACTATGAGTATAATCATGGGAGAGGACAATGGAAATTTTGCAAGTCAAATCGAATATTCAACTGGAGATAGTTCACATCCGTATGGCATAGCTATGAGTGATTTTAATAATGATGGCCGAGTTGATTTTGTCATTGCTAATGAAGGAACAGATAGTATAGGTGTATTGTTTGGATTTCGTTATGCATCATTTCAAACTCCAACGATGTATTCCAATGACAATAATCAGATGCCAATAGGCATTATCGTTAATGATTTCAATAATGATAATTATATTGATATTGCTGCCGTCTTTGCAGTGACTGACAATTTAGCTGTTCTTCTTGGATACGGAAATGAAAGTTTTGGTCCTATGATCACTTATTCGACTGGAATTGATTCAACGCCATACATGTTAGCTGCTAATGATTTCAATAATGATGGTCAAATGGATATTGTCGTGGCTAATTATGGAACTAACAATTTAGGTATTTTGCTTGGATACAGCAATGGAAGTTTTGCCACTATGACAACATATTCAACTGGATTTGAATCGAATCCGTACTACGTAACTGTTGCCGATCTCAATAATGATAATCAAATAGATATTATTTCGGTTAATCATGGCAGTAATAATATAGGTATTTTTCTTGGATATGGTAATGCAAGTTTTGCTGTGATGATCACATATTCAACCGGAGATTTTTCTGCTCCATGGGCAGCCGCGATTGGTGATATCAACCATGATGATCGATTAGATATTGTCGTGGATAATTATGGAACTAATTGTATAGGTATTTTTCTTGGATACGGCGATGGAAGCTTTCAAAATCAAGTGACCTATTCAACAGGTTATCAATCTTTCCCGGCATCAGTAGTTATTGGCGATTTCAACCAGGACAATCAATCTGATATTGGTGTTGCTAATTTTAATGCTAACAATGTTGGTATTTTTCTTGGATATGGTAATGGGTCTTTTTCTAGTGTTGTACCGTATTCAACTGGAGACGGTTCCTCTCCACAATGTGCTGTCGTTGGTGATTTTAACAATGATAAAATCTTAGATATTGCTGTTTCTAATTATGGCACTAGTGACGTTGCTGTACTCTTTGGATTTGGAGATGGTTCTTTTTTATTGGGTACTGCATATTCAGCTGGTATGGGATCCGTACCGTGGTCATTAGCTGTTGCTGATTTTAACAATGATACACGATTAGATATCGCAGTGGCCGGTACTCTCTTGAATACTATAGTTGTACTTCTTGGATATGGAGATGAACCGTTTGCGGGTGTAACAAAATATAATACTGGTGATGGATCAATGCCTCACTCAGTTGCTGTTGCCGATTTCAACAATGATGGTTGGTCAGATGTTATTGTAGCTAATTATGGTACTGATAATGTTGGTGTTTTTCTTGGATATGGTACTAAAGGTTTTGATAGCATGATAACATTTTCAACCGGAGTTAATTCAGCTCCATATAGTCTTGCTATTGGTCATTTCAACGATGACAATCATTTGGATATTGTTGTTACCAATTCTCAAACTGATAATGTTGTTATTCTTTTTGGCTTTAGCAATGGAACGTTTACTATTGGAGTGATATATTCAACTGGAGCACGATCACAGCCGTCCGCAGTAGCTGTAGGGGATTTGAACAACGATAACATATCAGATATAGTCATTGTGAACTTCGGCACCAATATTTTACTTATTCTTTATGGATACGGAAACGGGGTTTTTGGAAACAACACATTGTATCAATTAGGCTATGAATATCATCCTACTTCTGTTGTTCTTGCCGATTTGAATAATGACAATTGGACGGACATTGCCATTGCATGTTATAACACAGGTCACCTAGAAATTCTAGTGAAGATGTGCTAGTTTAGGTATGTTTCAGTGTCCATTTCATTTGTTCTTTTCTTCTTTCATATTTATCTTATGTTTTTGTATAATATCTGTATCTACAATTCAGTTTCTAATGATCATATCATACTCATCATAAAGTAACTTAACATATATTTTTACAATCACTTTTAGCTTATTCGAAGGAATAGATCAGAAGATTCATCTACATCAGAAGACGTATAATTGATATTATTATTTTGAATCACTGTAAATGCTTGAGATAGAAATGGTACACATTTGAAGGTGTGGATGTGAGTGTGGACGGTGCCAGTGTGAGTTAAAAGAAAATCAAAATTCTCACAGACACCTATACCCATGCTAGTGTGGGTGCGGATGTAGATGCTACTATTCTCTTCAACAACACCCACGTGTACACTCCCACCCTTCACAACAAGTATCAGCAAAAAGACATAAGAAATTACATCTTTAGTCTTTTTTTTTTATCTATACCTTTATCCATTCCTCTACTATATCTATTCAATATGGACTGTCGCGATATCTGTATGCAAGTGATAAACTTTTCAGTTAAGAATATGTGTTCAATATTTTTTCTTTTTACTGGTTTTATATGCATGACATTATATGCAAGTTCTAGTGGCCTTATCGTCGATCCTTCGTCTACTGCTGAAATTTTTTTTGTAAATGTTTATATTCAAGCCTTTCTTGTTTTTGTTTTGATATTTATCAACTATATTCTACACTGTTGTATATTTACTGGTCTTAACCTAAAATATATATTGCAAGACATCAAGAGTGTAAGTGTGGGTCTTTGGTTGTGGGATATAGATGATAAGAAAAGTAACAATCACACCAACACTTACACGCACACTCGCACCCATCCAAAATGTATGCTCTAATCATCTCCAAAAAAAGTCATCCCACTAATATAGTAGACATTCATTTACCTGAATCATTAAAACAAAGTCTTAATCAAGAGAGCTTGTCTATTGCTCCACTGTTAGTGCTGTTCGACTCGTAAGAACCGAAAGCCATCATATTGACGTGAATTTGGTATCACTTCTTGTCAAGAAATGATTCCTCAAATGACCAGACACTTTCATCCCGTTTTCTTAGAACAAAAGAAAATTATCTGAAATTTTGTATGCGTGAACGGCAGGTATTCCGCATAAAAATACCCGTGCGAAATAACAAAATCCATCCTGTGCTCATCGAGTTCGGACACATTGTTTAGATGGTAGCATCTGCAAATACTTGGTTCAATCGCTGACTAGATCGAATTTAATGTAGTTCGACGTCTCATAGCAATAATTACATGTTGAAGAAAATCGCAGATCGATAGGTGCAAGTGTCGCAAAAAATATCCAAAAAATAGTAGAATCTATTTAAAGTCTGGCGTCGGCAATGGTATTTTTAAGCGTAGAGTAATTGAAGCAAATTGTTGATGACGAACGACAGTTGATGCTTATCATTCGAGTTTGTATTACATTGTTGTAAAGAAAAATTTAATGTTGGTTGCCATGCCAAATGAGGCGATGAAGACAATGTAAATGAAACAGTATCATTGTTTTCATTACAATAGTAATTAGATGCTACCTTAATTTGATCCAAATATAGTTTACACTATGAAATAATGAAATAAGTAGAAAAAAAATGAGAAAGACTTGCACACATGAAAAAAAGACGTTGAAAAACAGAGTTATTACAAATCGCATGATCTCTATGTAATGGACGACCGAAAGAAGTGTTCAAAATGAATTTCTTTTTACTCTGCTCTGTAATAAAATACCGTCTAACTTTTCCTTTCAAGTTGAAGAAAATAAAAATTATTCTTTCAATGTTGATTTATTCTCTTAAAATAAAACAAACAGACAGTACAATAATATTAACAAAATCTGTCTATGAAGTTGACTCACTATAAAAATGATTGTATCATATCGTCATGCTTTTCATATTTTCATCGAGTCACTTGCATCTACTTTGCTTTCTTCTTTGAAATAGACTTTTTTTTACTACGTTATCGTTTGTTTAGAATAGATTCCCGTTGCAGGAAAACCTCGATTATTTCGCAATTTTTTTTATTGTACAACTTCGATAGAGCAAAGGTAGAAATACTAGGTTATTCTGAATAGTTTTTCCCATTGTCACATCGTATAAAAAGCACTCCAGTTTCTTTTCCATGGCGCTCATATATATTTTCCAAGAGGATGGTGAGTGTAAGTTTACATCGAGATTTTTGCGGCTGTTCTTCTTTGAATAAAATGTTTTCGTTGAAGGTTAGTTCGATTCTTTTTCTGTCATCTGAACCTTTATGATTGATTTGTTTTCCTATTTGTCAACTTTTAATAATAGAATGTGTGTTAAACCCTCCTGAAAAGAATCATGTACATTTCCAATAGAATCTATTTACATGACTCATTCTACTCAGTGTTTAATCGTGTGTTTGATGCAAAATGGTTAAGCCTAACCATCAAATGTAGTCAATGGCTCACTTTTCAAATATTTCATGTGTGGTTTCTTGGCCAGGACTTCTCCTAACTTTTAGTCTTCTCGCAAACAATACATTCACAAATGATTAGATACTTTTTTGAATTTCTACAATATTGCTAGAGTTTCTATGACGAAAGATATCGCAAATAATGAAGTTATCGAAGATAAACAATAAATAGAATATGATGGAGGCAGCGGAGATATACAATCGTCTGACGCCATCACGTGGAGAAGTGCTTTGAAAATGTGAGGAAATCGGAGCGTCAGGGTTTCGTGACATCATTACGAAATCCGATGGTTGACGCTTTTTGAAAAAATTTTAGTAATGTTGGATGTGTCCGGTTTGCGTTTAATTGTGTTGATAGCTTGATGATGCAGTTTAGCGGATAGAAAAGTATATTGCTAATTGTATGCCACGACTACATGACTTAACTCTCTTGTTGAAATTGCTGCTTATATCTTCAAAATCTTGATTATCCTCTACATTTCCCTAACCAAAAAATGAAATAGGGTTCTTGAAATTCATCAAAACCATTATACATACAGTTGAGACATTTATTGTTGTCTATAAAAAACTGATAGTTTGTATATGATATGTAAAGTAATCAATGCTTTACCTTAACGTAGAGAAATAATAATCATCCAATTTTTTGTCAAAATTCACCTAATTCACTACAACTAGCCAAAATAGGGTAAACAATCTCCACATGAACAAGCTTCATACTTCAAAAGTCAATTGATGTGTATGTTTTGTGTTGTCATCAACGTATGCACATGTATGAAAAAAAAAGCATACGATAAATGCATTTGAAGGTGATGTTTCCCCTTATTGCAGGATCTCCAGTATGTCAACAAGTGAATGATGTTGCTTCTATAAATTCTTATATTTTGATTATTCTTTCTCGTTTGATTAATCCGATTTTTCTCATTTTAGCTAATCTTTTTATATGAATATTTTGTCTAGATGTAACACTTAGATTTAATTGTATAAGATTGTAATCAATCGATGAATTCAATTAGAATTAATGCAATAGCAAAGATATAGTTTTTAGTTCTAGTTTAATTCATTCTCAATACGGATATTTTCACTTATACTGGTTCACTAAAGAGAAATTTCTATTTGTCTTAATTCAGTCGTTGAATCAAGAATTGCATCAGCATTGATACTGGTGCTTATATAAACATAGGTGCCTAGTGACAGTGAGGTCTATTTTATTTTGAAAAAGTCTTATAAATTATATCAAAATGGATACCCATCTTTGGGAAAGACATTTTCACTCATTAGTTCCATTCTTAGTTCAGTTTTTATTTACTTGATTAGTAAATAAGATAAAGAAGAATAGCTAAAAAAACTCCGTTTTTAACTGATGTTCTCATATACCTCAACTATTCTTTGAAAAAGATGTACTTTAATAATAATCTTACGATAGATGGATTGAATAAAAATCACTTATTCGAATATATAAACAAACTTGCTACTGCACACATTAAGAACAAGAAACTGCCGCCTTTATTCAACTGGAAAGGAAAACCTCTGAAAATTTATAAGTAACAAGTCAAACTTCACTTGATCAATATTTGTTGAAGTATTGATAGAACACTCATTATTGATATAAAGAAGATCAAATTGTTGAATGAAAGATGAATTGGAAATTTAATGAAACAGTTTCAACAGATTAATATCGTTATATGAACTGAGAGTTTCTTTTTACAATAAGCTTAACACACCTAAACATAAAATCAAAAATAGTTTGATATTTTAAAACGTATTCTTTAGTGTTTCACAATCTAACAAAAACAATTGAAAGAAACTATTCATTGTCGTTTAAATCTGATAGTTCTCTTTATGAAATTACTGTTTGGATGCTAAATCACACATATGCCTGTAAACATAATGTTATTGATTATTGATTTATTTGAGATGATTCATATAATTCTGAAGTACTTAGACCAATACGATCAAGCCCACCAGCAACAAACACGTTTCCATTTTTTAATACGGATGCTGAGTGACTTCCTCGTGCATAATTCATATAACTAGTCATTTGCCAAGTTCCTATTGATGGATCATACAATTCAGTACTATTCATAGCAGAAAAAGCATCATATCCACCAGTAACTAACACTTTTCCATTTGGTAATACGGATGCTGTATGCGAAAATCGTCCAATATTCATACTACCAGTCATTCTCCAAATATCTGTTGATGGATCATACAATTCAACAGTATTGAGAGCAACACTACCATTCCATCCACCAGTAACTAACACTTTTCCATTTAGTAATACAGATGCTGTGTGCCTTTCTCGTGCAGCACGCATACTATCAGCCATTGTCCAATTTCCTGTTGATGGATCATATAATACAGCACCATAGAAAAAAAAATAATCACCTGCCAATCCACCAGTAACTAAAACTTTCCCATTTGTTAATACGGATGCTGTATGTCGATATCGATGATGATACATACTGTCAGTCAGTGTCCAAGTTCCTGTTGATGGATCATACAACTCAGCACTCTCTAGAGCAGTACCAGCATACAATCCACCAGTAACTAACACGTTTCCATTTTTTAATATGGATGCTGTGTGCCACTGTCGTGCATTATTCATACTGGCAGCCGCTGTCCAAATTCCTGTTGATGGATCATACAGTTCAGTACTATTTATAGCTGAACGACCATTCCGTCCACCAGTAACTAACACTTTTCCATTTGTTAATATGGATGCTGTGTGCGCAAATCGTGCATTACTCATACTACCAGTCATTGACCAAGTTTCCATTGATGGATCATACAATTCAGTAGCATTTAGGTCAAAGCCAACATCATATTCTCCACCAATAACTAACACTTTTCCATTTGGTAATACGGATGCTGTATGCGAAAATCGTTCATTATTCATACTACCAGTGTTACGCCATACTAAAAGAACCAATTAAAAATACTTAACTGAAAAGTGAAGTATCATTGAATACACAAGGTTTCTTATATGTAAGTGAAGTGTTTTAAAGTATTGTACAAAGATGAATTTTTTCCTTACTTTAAGTGAAAAAACCTTTAACATTCTATATAGCAAAGCAAAATTCCAAGTTTGTTGCATGAAATTCTTGATCTTATGGTAGGAAAAAGTGTGATAATTTTCCATTTTCGCCAATACTCTTTCTATATAGATGATTACTAAAAGTTCTCACTTTGAAGCAGTCAATATATCACTCATATTGATTAATCTAGTTTTCGGTTATGTACAATCTTAGGTAGCAATGATCGAGGAATCTAAATGTATCGAAAAATATGAATGGTTCCTCGATTTTTTCACAGTTCTCTGAGTCTCAAGTTCAAAATAGTATATTGTTCAAGATATGTGTCATGTTCACATCTGCTCAGAGTACTCAATTCTGCTGAGAAGTAGAAACGCTTCCATTTCAAATACAATCAATCATTGTCTTTTGAATGACAGAATCATCTTTCTCCACATTTAATTTTTGACTCTGTCCATCGAGGAGTGACTGATTGCAGGTTGACTCGAGCATCGATTAAATCAGTTTTAATACAAGTGTGATTTAAGATTCTTACATGTTAGAGGCAGTGAATGATGCTAAGAAACCTATAGAACTGAAGATTGATTAAAAGAAATTTGGCTTCCAAGAATCTTTTTCAATCAATCATATATGACTAGACGAAAGGTTCATAACAGTTTGAAACGAGATGTCTGATTAGATACTCGTAAATGATTTTTTTTAACGTAATCTCATCTATATGAAAATCTTGCCAATTGAGATCTGATCGAGATGTCACTGTGGGTGACAGTCTTCTGTTTGCCCACAGCTCTGATGCACAAGAGGCTGATGCTAAGAAAATGTAGATGAAAAACAGATTCTTCGATGATCGTATCTCACCCGTCGGCTCTGTAGCAGTCGTAGTGACTGTCGAAGTAGTGTCCGTTGTTATTGTTCTTTTTGTGGTTGTCACTATCGATGTGATGATCGTCGTTGTTTCTGTGGTTGTCAAAGTAACAGTGATTGTTGTCGGAACGCTAGACGAATTAATGGGCGAAGAAGTAGTTGAGGATTTTGTTGTCGGTCGAGTTAAGAGAACGATCGGAACAATGACAGCAGTCGCCACAATTATGATTACAAGTAGAGCAAGAAGACCTTTCGTCAGGGGACCTAGTTTTCTGTATTGACAATAATATATGAAAATGATTTTCTTTAGCTTCATTATACGAACTTGCAGCTCGTTTCTGTCACTAGAGCAGAGTGATCTACATTGAATTTCTCCCATTTTGACGTTGACATAGTTGCACTCTTCGAGCCAAATTGATTGGGCAGTGTATCAGCCGTTTTATCAAGTTTGAATGGTTAACAATGAAATAGTTGATAAATGAATAACTATAGAATGCAGAAAAAAGTCAATTATATAGTAAGTAAAGAGGCATAGTCCGAGAGTTTGTCATTATCTGTTGCAACTCACACGTGCTGTAACTGAGTGAGATAAAGAGCTCTTTTTCTTTTTAATCAATGACGCCATAAACACACAGATAAAATGAAACTCTTCGGTTCGTTGTCAGATATAAAAGAAAAGCGTTCTTTGCTGCCTTTTATTGTTTTTCTTTCTGTTCACAATTCATATGTTCTGAACCCTTCTCAGGTAAATTCATAATTGCATTATGAGTCAAATAAATACTCATCACTTTGAATCCTGAAGCGAAGAGTGTAAGTGTAGGTGAATAAGAATGTAGGCAAGACTCGCACGAATAACCGTCCATGTCTACTCACACTCGAATATATCTTATTTCCTCATCGCCGTTGAATATTTCGCTTAAAAGTGTGGAAATAAAGGCTGTGAGCACATAGAATAACATCATAACTCGTGAGGATACATTTTGTGCACTTAGGTGAATGTTTCACAAAGCATTGTTTTGAATTTGTCTACTCCAATGAGTTTGTTTTGTAGAAAAATACAAACGATAGACAACAATGAATAGTTGAAACGAATATTGAACGAATTCAGGAGTGAATTACATACAAAAATTTTATTAAATTTTGTTAAGATCATAAGTGACACCATTAATGACCCTCGTATGATAAATCGAATATGTTGTCGGGATTGAGATCGTGTTGTAAGCTTTGTGATTGAACTTAGAAGAATGTAATAGATTTTTCTGTTTTCTCTGTGTCATCTCGTATTCACATTTACAGCTCATGTACATTGGAGTATGGATGTTACTGAACAAAAGAGTCACGGCTATACTCACCTAAACTCTAATGAGGCACTGAAGTTCAACATGCTCTTCCAAAATAATAACAAAAACTTCTTTAATTACAATGATGCTCATTCGAGAAACCTAAGCTTTTTGAAATCAAACAAACGCTGAAAATTATTTTCAACATGTAAGATTCAATATTTTGATGCATTTTACAAACATATCGTTCTGTTTTTTGAAGAGAACGCAGAAATGGGATCAGAAACACTCCAAAAATTATTGGATTGCCCAGTGATTATAGTCATCATGAAACTCGTACTTTAGACATATATGTACTCTACAATGTTAATTTTGACTACAAAGAATGATTATCAGTGATAGAGGGAGATAAGAGACTCAAAGAACCTAAACATATCAAGAGAATTAATAGTTTATCAGACACATTATATTGATTACTTCAAGCTCAGATTTTGAACTGTGAAAACATATGTTGATTTTATAATATCCATTTTGATAATAATTGAATTTTTTTGAATAAGAGTACCTTAAACTGGAGGAAGATACATGCATCATTAACCCTTGATTATGATGAGAAGACAAGATCTAATAATCACTTTATGTACAATACACAATAGCACTTGTTTTTCATGAATGAAAACGTATACTATTTATTTGATAAAAATTTAATTTAAATTGTACGATTTGTAAGAGATTACATTAGAACTGTACATTCTAATTCTAAGAAAGAATAAAGCTAAAACAGCATTATGAGGGAAATAGTATCTGTTCTTATACAACTTTTTTAATGATAAATATCGATGAAAACAGTTATGATTCTCTAGATTTTTATCAGTGAAAATACACTGAACAGTGATTAACGATCAGTATACATTATACGAAGTTAGATAATATTTAAGCAAATGTTTTTTCAATCAGAATGCTCTCTTAATATACATTAACAGAATAGGCAACACTTTAGCTTTTTTCCAACACTGTTTCTAAAATCATCATGTCTCTCACATTCAGTGATCTATCAAATCTCTTTTCTATTTGAAATTTAACAAGGTATACAAAATAAAGATAAAAATTAACACATTTTTTTATGTTGCATCAGTCTTACGTTCGAATCTAATTGAAAGTATTTTCCTAACATTAAAACAATGACGAATTCGAATCATGTTCGAAAGATTTTGATTGATAGATTATTTGTCAAAGGTGTTGATATTAATATATTCTATAATTTATATTCTATTACTATACATTTATTCCATTCCATTAATAATCAGTTTTCTACTGATTTTAGAATGTGTGAATATTGGTGTGTCAAGATTTCATGGTATCGTTACCGAATCCGACGATTGAGGCCTTTAGAGAAATTTCGATAACGTGTTATGCATCCTGTTAGCGTTTGATTGTGTTGATAGCTTGTTTATCTATTTTAGGAGATTGAAAAGTATAGCGCTAGTTATATACTTTGACTACATGAATTAACTTCTTTGTTGAGATTTTCTCATATACCTCCAAAAATTTGATAGCTTCATCTTTATAATTGGAACTTGGAGCAGAACTCTGGAGATTCATAGAAGGCATCATGCATAGATTTGGGTTATTTATTGTTGTCGATGATAAATTCATAATTAGTCAGTAATATCTGGATTTTAAAAATACTTTATTTAAACATAGAGAAATAATAAAACTTCGAATGTTTTCTAAAATTCAAAAGGTCGATTAAAACTAGTAAAAATAGCGCAAACAATCTGTATGTGAACAAACTTCTTACTAATAAACTCACTTGATACCTATGTTTTTTTGTAGTCTTCAATATATAAGTTTGAATTAGTGAACAATTTTGGTTGAAGATGACTGTTCTATCTTTGAAAAAGACATTATTACTCAATAGCTCAATTTTTAACCTAATTATCGTTCACGCAATTCGGACGTACATGGAGTTGTATGACTTCTAGTTCAAGTTTTCGTAGGAAATAGATAATATTGGATCATCGAAAACTCAAGTAAAATTAAATAGATAACTGTAAAAGTTCAGCTCTTAGCTGATGCACTCATATATCATAACTACTGTTTTCAATAACTGCACTTGGTCAGGAAAGCAATAATCAATGAATTGAATAAAAATTCACTTACTTCGAATACAAAAATATGACTTGCCACTATACATTTAAGGAACAAGATATTGTATTCTTTATTCAATAGAAAAGAAGGAACTTGGATAATTTACATGAACAAAGTCGAAATTCACTCTGCTAATATAGCTCAAAGCATTGAAAGGACATTCATTACTGATATAAACGACATCAAAATTTTGAACAAAAGATGAACCGAAAACTTAATGAAGCACTCTCAAAAGATCAAAATCATTACAAGAAGCTTGACAAACCAAAATATAGAAACATGATATTTTGATATTTCAAATCACCTTCTAAAATGTACGACAATTTAACAAAGACATCGAGGACAACTATTCATTCTCAATTAAATCTAACACTTTTCTTGCCTTCAAACTATTGTTTGAGTACAAGATTGCATCTACTTGTAAACATAAGATTATCGATTGTTCATTTATTCGAGATAATTAATACAATTCAGAACTATTTATAGCAATACCCGAAAATCCACCCGAAATTAATACATGTCCATTTGTTAATATGGATGCTGTGTGTACATATCGTGCATAATTCATACTAACAATCGTTGTCCAAATTTCTGTTGATGTATCATACAACTCAACACTATTTAAATAATCAGCAGAACTTTGCCCACCAGTAACTAAAACTTTTCCATTTGTTAATACGGATGCTGTATGTAAAAATCGTGTATCATTCATACTACCACTTGTTGTCCAAGTTTCAGTTGATGGGTCATATAATTCAGCACTATTTAGAAAAGAAATACCAACTCCACCGGTAACTAACACATTCCCATTGATTAATACGGAAGCTGTGTGTGAATTTCGTGTCTCATTCATATTACCAGTCGTTGCCCAAGTCTCTGTTAATGGATCATATAACTCAGCACTATTTAAACGAGAACTACCATCATGTCCACCGGTAACTAATACTTTTCCATTTTTTAATACAGATGCTGTGTGTTGATATCGTGTATCATTCATACTATCAGTCGTTGTCCAAGTTCCTGTCGATAAATCATACAAATCAGCAGTATTTAGAACAGAACTACCACTATATCCACCAGTAACTAAGACTTTACCATTTGCTAATACAGATGCTGTATGTGCTTCTCGTGCACTATTCATTTTACTTGTCATTGTCCAAGTTCCTGTTGATGGATCATACAACTCAGCACTATCTAGACGAGAAGTACCATCATATCCACCGGTAACTAATACTTTTCCATTTATTAATACAGATGCTGTATGCCATCTTCGTGCATTATTCATACTGCCTGTCATTGACCAAGTTTTTGTTGATGGATCATACAACTCAGCACTATTTAGAGCAGGATTATCATTCTGTCCACCAGTTACTAATACTTTTCCATTTGTTAATACAGATGCGGTGTGTAGATATCGTGCATCATTCATACTACCGGTGTTAAGCCATCCTAGAAAAACCATTTGAATATGTTCATGCTGAAAAGTGAAGTATTATCGGACACGCAAAATTATCTTTCTCTAAATGGAATAACTTTGAACATTCTACAGACTAAAATAAAGTTTTATCTTTTTGGTATGAATTTTTTTATTCTGTGGTGGAAACAAATGTGTAAGATTTCATAGTTTCTAAAAGATTTTTAATATAGATAATCGATAAAGATTTATGATTTGAATCCGTCATTGTATCATATGTATGGACTAATATATTTTTCACTTGTGTACAAACTTAAGTTGAGAGTAGTAGAAAATCCAAGATGTATGTATGTTAGATTTACATGAAGATAAGCGGAATACTCCGGAGAAATGAATTCATCATTGCAAAAAGTATTTTAGACGATGCATTACTCGAGCTATTACAAATAATGAGACTGAGAGAATATTTGTCGTATGACCGAATCTCACCTGTTGTCTCTATTATAGTAGTAGTGACTGTCGAAGTGACGTCAATTGTTGATTTTGTGAATGTTGAAATAATGCCCACTGTTGTTGTTGGGACTGTCGAATTTGCACCTATTGTTGATAGTATGGTCGACGAATTAATGGGCACTGAAATATTTGAAGATTGTGTTGTCGTTCGAGTCAAGAGAACGGTTGGGACAGTCACAGCGGTCGCCACAACCGCAATCACCAGTAGAACAAGAAGAGTTGTGGCCAGAGGACGTAGCTTTCTATATTGACAATTATCTATAACAACAGTTTTCTTTAACTTGGTTATACAAACTTGCCACTCTTTACTTTCACTTCATTAGAATCATCAACATTGAATTTCTCGTATGTTGAAGTTGGTGTTGGTATAGTCACACTCTTGGAATCTAATTGATCAGCCAATCTATCAGCCATGAATGTTAAAAAAAGGAAATAGTTGATAAGTGAGTAAGTATTGAATGCAGAAAAAATGCCAATTGTATAACAAGTAATGCACTATAGTTTCAAAGTATACTGTTATCTTTTGCAATTTACATGTGCTTTAACTTGGCGAGATAAAGAGCTTTCTATCTTTTTAACCAACAAGAATGAAGGCTTGCTCTTTAAATTCTTTTCAGTCAATACCGTCACAAACACAAAGATAAAATAAAGTTTTTCAGTTTCTTATCAGATACAAAAGAAAAAAGTTCTTAGCTGCTTCTAAATTTTTTGCTTTCTGTCCATAATTCATATGTTCTTAATCTCTCTCATACAAATTCATTATCTCATTGGGCGTCAAAGAAGTGTGGGTAGTCACTCATCGTAGTTGAATGCTTCGTTTAAAGATGTGAAAATAAAAACAATGAGGAAATACAACAATATCACAACTCGTGAGAATACATTTTGTGCACTTAGATGAATGCTCTATCAAGTAATGTTCTGAAACTGTCCACTCCGATAAGTTTGTGTTGTAGAAAAATATCAATGCTAAAAATATTCATGTTTTTAAACAGAATACATGATAATTGTCGATTTGAAAGCTTTTACTCGATCAAATAAGATTGACATTGCGCTATTTCTGAGGTCCGTAGACCAAACAATGTTGTTGCAACAATAATAAACCATATAGCAGATGTCTGAATGATTGTGACAAATCAATGTACTCGACGTTCTAAGCATCAAGTTGACTTTCAATATGACTGCCGTGACATAGGTAAGACTTTTCCTTGAACTCTTTGATATTGTTGGAAACTCAGAACGACATTGCATAAAGAACAAAAGTAGAGCTTCGAGTTTCATTGTCGAAGCGAAAAGATGAGACAGCTTTTGTTACGTTAAAATATTTATAAAATAGCAAAAATAAAGAAAGTTATAAAAAAAAATAGCATAAAATATATCGCTGTTGGTTACAGATAGACGGAAATATATGTCATAAAGACTATTTTATTTAAATTTTTCTATTTATTCTCAATGATCAGTTGGTTTCATTCATTTCATATTTATATTTTATGTTATCTGCTTAATTACCATGCACTGATATTGTTATTTTTCATGAATAGTAAGTTACTTCTATTAGACATTCAACATGCTTTTTTTATTTTTATCACATTTGCAATAAGTACCATTTTTCTTTCTACATTATGTATATTTTCTGTTTGCTATTATGAGAAAGATAAATAACGTATCATTTTTCTTTTTGAATATATTTGTGCAAAAAAAAAGAAATAATGATGAAAAAAAGGACTGGTATTTCGTCTTCTACTATAAATTCTGCTTTCATTATTTTTTTTTGAAAAAAAAGCCTGTATTATAAAGAGAAACTGACCCTGTTTTTTTTTTTCTTAAGAAAGTTCCTGAGGCTACAAAATATCTATACAAGGTTTTCTTTGTGAGCATATCTAGATGTTACAAAAAAATCGATTTCTTTCTGTTAGCAATATCATAGAATTCAAATATAAAAATGAGAAATTGTTCTTATAGGCAAATGAGAAGTTCAAAATCGATTCCAAACAATAAGATGATCGAACTTATTTATTTAAAACAACTTTTTATAGAGTTTCATATATTCTCTATTGGCAGATATAAAAAATTTGCTTTTTTTTAGGAAGTGTAAAAAACGCCGATGAGCATGTTACTGTTATGTTTTGATGATAATTCTTTGTAGGAGCAAACTTCCAAAGAAATATCTGACCATCAAACGGTATGTTCTCTTAGCCATAAACACAAATTAAAACATATTGTTCAAAGTGGGAAATATTCGAGAAGTGTAGTCTTTTGGTCACTGACTTTGATTCAAGAGATCCTTATAGATGTGTGCGTTACTTGTAGACAAGCTGTCTAGATGATGGTAAAACAAAAAAAAAACATTGTTTCTGGACTTGATCAACTGAATCAGAGATATTCATCGCGGCTGAAAATCTGCCGCTGCCGCACCGCGGCCTTAGAAAAAAAAAGCTGCCGCACCGCAGCCGCGCCGCGACGGTTTATAAAAAAATGTTGCCGCGCCGCTGCCGCGCCGCTGCCACGATGAATTATAAAATAAACGTGCCGCCGCCGCGCCGCTGCCGCGGCGGTTTACAAAAAAGTGTTTCTAATTTCACTGCTGCGACTATATTTCACCAGAGATATTGGTACTAGTCCATCAGATTCATTCAGTCTCGGGGTGTTTCATTTGTAAACCCTGAAATTCTATTAAATTCATGCAGTTTTTCAATGTTCCCCGAAAAAATCCAGCCGCTGCCGCGATGATTTTTAAAAAATCTGCCGCTACCGCGCCGCTGCCGTGGTGATTTTTTAAAAAACCTGCCGCTGTCGCTGCCGCCACCGCCATCGTGGCAGCGCCGCGATGGACATCTCTGGACTGAATTAGCTCACATTTTTTCTTTACATATGTCTGTGCTAAAAGAACGTATTTATAAAATTAACACTTGTAAACAATCAAAATCAAATGAAAGTTTGGTATGTCTTAATGTAGTCTGACATAGCCAATATAATATTAAAAATATTTATTCATTCTCTTCATTTTTTCTTTGATTATACAAATTTTGAATATCATCATTTGCTATTAATTTTTGTAATTGTTTTAATGTTAATAAATTTTCAACTATATTTTTTGTAATATGTTTACAATTTTTAATATTAAGTATATTTAAACGTTTTAATTTTCGACATAGAGAATGAATTGTATCATCAGTAATTTGTGTTTCACTTAAATAAAGTCTACGAAGTGTATTATTATATGAAATAAGTGTATTAATAAATATTCTTGTTGGTAATATACGAAAACAACCATTAAGATTAAGTTCAATTAAATTTGGACATAAATCAATTAAATAATTAATTGATTCTGATTTAAGACATGAAGAATTTTCAAATGAAAGTATTTCTAATTGTTGAAAAAAAAATTTTTTTGTTTTTGTAAAATTTTTTATATATTGTTGTGATATTTGTAAAAAATTTAATGTTCCAGAAAGATTTGTTGTTAACATTTCACATTTATTTAAATAAAGACCTTGAAGATTTGATGGTAAATATGTTATATTTTTAATAGCTGTCGGATTAATATGAAAATCATATTGTAATAAATGTAAATGACGAAGATTTGGATATGATATTTGAATTAAAGAATTTATTTGTTCAGTATATGGAGGTGGTTTACCTGAATTACTATGATGTAATCCACCAGAAATTTTTAATACTTCTGTACAATTACGAGGAAAACGACGTAAAAATTTTAGTAATACACGATTTGAATAAAATTTTGATGTTAAATCAATTGTTGTCCAAAATTCATCATCATAAGCAATACGACGAAACCATTTACAGACACTATTAAAAAACAAACACATCGATTAGATAAATAAAAAAGAAAACAATTAAACAAACCCAGCAACAATAATAAGTTCATCTATTGTAAGATATTTAAATATTGAAAGAAGTTTTTCATCTGGTAATTGAAATATGAATCCATTTTGTTCAATATATTCTTCTCGAAGTTCTTTTTTTCGTTTTATACGAGTATTTAATGACATTTGACAAGTTTTTTCAAAATATACTTAATTTAAGTTATATTTTATATGAGTATAGAGTCATTGCTCAAACAATATGAAATTTTTGTTTCATTTGTCAAAATTCTATTTACTTATCCGTGATTGAGTTCTCCAATAAAAAATAAACTGACTGCCTCCTTTTCTTCGATTACATACGATGACACTACTTGTAATGTAAATTCTCTTTAAAACGAATTCACGAAATACATGCGTATATCTGACTTAGATGAATGAAAATAAAGACATTGAAAGAGCTAAGTCAAATACTATCAAAATTTATTTATCATTTGATAGTAAACAAAATTTTAAGTGTTTCAGGAAACAAGCCATAGCTCTAAAGACATGCATGGCAATACTAGCCATCACAAATGTTTTCACTTTCTTCTTATGGTGTTTAGATTTATTCATTCATTTAATCTGAACCCATCTTATCATAATTTGATAATTTGTTACTTTATAACAGCAATTTGGATTGCATCTTACGATGATATCGGTTCATAGTCTCATTCTGCAAATACTCGTTTTCTCGATAATGAAACTATACACTCAAGATCCCTTTGTGAGTGGCAATAGTCTCGTCTTACGAGTTTGTGCGTGACAGCCGAGAGCGCGACGCTCATTCAAAAACCTATTTGACTCTCTCAGAGCTTTTAATTGTTCTTCCAAAAGAGAAAATCTAGAAGAGACTTTCAAAGTATGGACTCTGTTTCATACACAATGTTTTCCTCATTAAATGCAAAAGTTTTCTATGCTATAATTTAGATTGATAATAAGAACAATGTTGAACAATATCATATTGTTTGTTTATTGTCATCGTATTGAATGCAAAAAGAATAGACTTTCTATATAGAATATCAATAATGTTTTATTGAAGAAAAATATAATTTCTTTTGATTAAAAAAAAATTCAGAAATATATAAAAAATAAAGTTTTACATTTATATAACTATCATAGCTAGAATAATGGAAAAAAAACAATGCTTTCCAGATCTATATTGCTTGTTTATCTGATTCGTTAAAATATCACCAGTTTACGGTTTGACATCCGTATTTTTAGCATTAACTGCTTGATAATCAGCTGTAGCTTTTTTATAATGTTCATTGTTCTTTAGATCTTTTTTATTACGACTCATCATATTATATCCATAATCTAAAACATAAAATATAAAACAAGAAAACAAAGAAAATTTTATTTCATAACATACAAATAACAATAGCAAGAACAGCAATTGCACCGAATTGACCAACTCGTGAACTTATAAATGATTGTTTATTTGGATTGCTAGAACTGAAAAATTCCTATTTCATAAATCGAGTAAGTAGAAAATCAAAGTCACCTTGACGATGGCGATTTGTTACTACTAGTAGAAGTATCTCGACGTTGTTTATCACTTGGTTTATCAACTGGATCTATATGTTCATGATCTAATGGTGGCGCATCAGAACTTGTTTTTGTTGGATTTGTTTTATCAGACGCAGTAGCACTTGATGGTAAAACTGATGAATCACCTTTTTTTGTTCCACCTGTTTGTGAAACTGTTTTTGTACTACCCGATATTGGTACACCCTTAAAAATTTTAAATTAATTTCTTTAGAATTCAATTATACATAAAAATATATTAAGTAAAAAAATCTTCAGCGAACTATAAATGCTTTGTAAAAATAGCAATCGCTAGTGAGTCGATCTGTTTTATTGATTTCTACAAATCAGAACAGAACTTTTTGTTTGCCTGGTTGCTATTTGCTTGTTAATTTTTCTTAGTATTCATGTAACGAGCAAATAAACCTGTTGTACAGATCCATTATATCTGTCGTAGGTCTTCGGGCTCTAATGACAACTGTAATAAAGCAATCCATCGCCAACCATTATCCTTCATATCTATCATAAAATAGAGCATGTTGCATTTTAATTGAAGACTTAATCGACTTCCATGCGAAAGAGCTAGAGAATCAACATAGACTTTTTCTTTAGACGAGGTATCTCGATATAGAAAAGAACTCTAATAACCTTAGATCTCTCATTCGATAGCTTAGTGTTGACTCTATCTTCAATTAAAATTCTGTGTCAAACGTTTTTAGTTTGTCTATCCAGTGAAAAATATTTTGAAAAAAAAACCCGACAGAATGCGTTCTCAGAAATTGAAAGAGCTTTTTTAAGAAAACAAATTCCAACAAGTGAGGAATGCGTTCCCAGTTGGGACAGTTAGGAATGGATTTCAATGCTCCTGGAATGTTTTCTTGTCTTGAAAAAAGCTTCACAACTATTCGGAAAGCGTTCTTCGCCGTTCCGCTTTCAATTGGTGAATAAAAGATTCTCTAATTTGAGAAACTTGTTCGCATACATTCTCATTAAAACAATGCCCATAACAACTTGCTTTTCTATTTACTGTCCTATCTACGTATGTACTTAACTATTTGTCTACTTCTCCATCTATCTAACCATCTATTTATTGTACTTACTTAATGATCTATACTATCTATCTCATTGCATACTTTACTATCTACCTATCTAGCTGTCAACTTAATCATGAACGTAAATATCTTACTATGTAATGATGTGTTTAATTACATAATGAATTATCTTTCTATAACATTTCATTTATCTGCTTATAAAAATAATGATCTATACAGTCTGTCCATGGAATAAAAACATGGCAAAAAATAATGTAGAAAATGAAAAAAAATGCCATTTTTCATCATGAAACGGACACTTTAATGCATATATTTCAAAGCCATGCATAAAATTGGCACGTAAATCATTCCATGAAAATGATCAAATTTCTAACCAATCTCACGCAATTCAAACGGCTGAAAATACATCAGAATCATATCATCAAAACAATGAAAATCCAGCTATTGCACTAGAACTATGAACACTTGTCTCATACATGTGATCGGGGGAGGGTGTGCCGCAGAATTAACTGCGTGTGGTACTGGAACATCTAAAGCAGCTCCTGAGCAGTGCCCTTCGGGAGGCTTTGTAAGGAACTCTATAAGATCTTAAATCTCAGAATCGTATAGATCAGCAGCCATCACTTTGCGTAATGGATCTCGAATTTTAGCTGAAATAAGCAGCGCACGACATTCCTACTCTCCTTACAGATTACATTTTTCCTACACAAGTAATGTGTAAGGACAGCATTTATGCCTAATTTGAATTCATCATTTAAATGACGCATTTTAAACGAAATTAATGCAATGGAAACTGAGTTTTCGCAGTAGACAGTTTAACGAAATGAAAATCATGGAGAAATATTGAAAGTACCGTGATGATTTCGGTTTCAGCAAAGTTATCAAAAGCATATTCTGAAAATTATGTAAAACTAATACAGCTAACCTCATAACTTTCATTTTTCGAGAATAATCGAACTCATGTCATGAGAATGATGTAATAGTAATTAGAGTACTGTTGTGATTTAGGTTTTTCTGAAATAATGAAAGTCATGGAATTTTTTTTGATGAAAAGTTCTAAAATAATCATCTAAATGAAATTACTTTCATTTTTTTATTCCCTGGGTGATGACTCTAAGATAAAATATCCTTTGACATAATCGTGAAGTTTACTAAATAAAATTTTAATAAAATATTTGTTAGTTTCATCCTGAAAGTCGTTTTGAATGTAATGCAATTTTTTTCTGAGAAAAGCTTTAAGTCAGAGAAATATGTTGCGCCGTCTATATATGTACCATGCATTTCTTCAAAACATTGAGTTGACCCAAAATAAATTTCAGACTAATAAACAGGAATAAACAACTAATATTCTGTTAACAATTTACTCAATATTAATAGTATGTTCAAGTGTATTTAGTCTTTGACTTATCAGACCACAGATCATAGTAATCGAGCATTAAAAATAATGCATTCAAGAGTTTGAACAGATTGTGAAATAAAGTTATGCACTGCAAAATATTGCGAATTAACTTTAAAAGTAGTAAATGTGAGGGAATATGAGATTACAGAAATTATAGAATCAAAAAAAACGAAAATATGAAATATCTAAATTCATTTTTAATCTTATTTTTGATTTAATAATATAAGTTTGTCTCCCCAAAAATTGTGGCAATCAATATTTAGTCATAAAAACAATAACAAAAGATTGTATCCGTTTAAGAACATTGAGGAATGTAATTTCAGTTACACAATATTCATTCTCATCACAACAAAATATTGCTATCGAGCATTTGAAACGGACGAAAACACATTCTATTATTTAAAAGTTGATTTCTGAATCCATCAGGAATCATCATATATTTTAGAGAACGAAAAAGAACAAGTTCATTTTTTTTCCTAAGAATGATGTTAGATCGTCTAGAGAATGTTCATCAGTTTGAGGAATCCATTCTTAGACATTTCTCTTGAGAACAAAAAGAAATCATTTCAATAGTCTAGGGAACGGTTCAGATCGCTTTTCATTGATATGAAGAACGATTCTAAATCAGGAGAAAAGCTTACTATTAATAGCACGAAACGGCGAAGAATCTGTTTGTTAAAATGCAAAACGTATTTTTGTCCGTAAGAACGCATTCATCAAACTATAGAATACGTTCTTCAAGGCAAAGATCACTTTCCATGTTCGGATGGACGCCATCACTTCCGCTTTCTTTTTCGAATATTTTTCACTGGATATCTTATAAAATATTCTTTGGATAATCTCTACATGAAAATTGCTGGAATTTTCATAATAAGTGAAGGTCTATTGATTTCGGATTGCTGCTAGCGATCTCTATTTGTAGACAAAATATCAGACAAACGAATTAAGGTTTATATACGCAAAACAAAAACCAAAATCGGCAACTATTTAAAGAATTGTAAATCTTGTTGTTAAAAAAGTCTGTGAAAAAAGTGTTGCGCTAGTGATTTTTAATTGTTATAAAAGTGTACCGAATGACCTTGACACGTGACATCGATAGCTACGAACGTGGATAGAACCGCAAAACCACAACTTAAAATTTATACTTATTATTTTCTTTCGAAAAACATATATATATATAAATTCTACAAAAGAAGACATCAATATCATACTTGGCCAGGTGTTGGTGGTACTGAAGTGTTTTGACTGGCTTGAGCACGTGATATTAACGTGGGAAGAAAACGAGGAATTGTAAATATTCCTCGTGTTCGCAAAAGATATGAAGACATTATTTAAAAATCTAAAAAAAGAACAAACCAAAGAGAAAAAAATTTGAATCCGAATTTGCTAGGTTATTCTTTCTAGTTTAATAACTAGAATATAAAATACAAGAGTATGGAAAAATCTATTAACACAACTGAAATTATGTTCATGATAGTTTATTTATTTGATTTTTTAACACCTTCATGAGGTTTATGCGGATTTTCATCTTGAGCTATTTTAGCATGAACAGCAGATTCAGGTTGAAGATCTGGTCTTGTTATACGTGCTTGTATATCTTCAAAATTTGCTTTTTGATTTGGTGAATTACCAAATAACATTTTATAACCGGCATCTAATTGAAATAAAAAATTTTTTAATATAATTTTGATTAAGAATAATTGTTTTTTTTTTTTTAAAGAAACCTACAAACTGATATAGCAGTAAGAGCTACTAAACCAAATTGACCCAGAGGACTTTTTAAAATTGATTCATGTCTATACAAGAGAAAGAGAGAAAAAAAATAGAGCAAATTAGAATTTCAATAATATTTTTCTTATTTATACGCTTTATCTGGACCACCTTGCGATTCAGATGCTTTAGCATCACCTGTTGTCTTATTTGGATTTGTCTTATCATGAGCTGTTTCAGAACTTGGTAACATACTTTCACTACTACCACCACCACCAATACCAGTTTTTGCCGTAATAGATGGTCCATTCGTAGCAATAAATTGACCAGCACCTGAAACCATTGGTTGTTCATTTTTAGCTTCAGGTATTTTAACTGATGAACCTGGTAGTAAATTATGTGCATTCATACGTGATACATACAACACGTTGGTTGTTGTACGAGGTACAAGACGACAAAGATTTGACATTTTATTTAAATAGAATTATATATCTAAAATAATAAAAAAAAATGTGTTTGATATATATATAGATACATAACTTATACAATATACTCTTTGACCGATTATTTATTGACGTAAATATTATTAAATATCTATATCTTCTATTACATATGTGATAATTTTTTTAAAGTCTACTATTCATTAAATAAATAAAAAATGGAACTTAAATTTAACAATAATCTATGCATTCATTTTTTTGATAAATCAATGTATACTCTTGTTTTTTTTTTTGAATAATAAAAAACGAAAAATTTTTATGATTTAATTTACTTATCATACTTAAAATAATTCTTTTAATTATATAATATAAAAGAAAATAAAATCTATAACATACAATAAAGTTTCTTGAACATATTGTAGTAAGATAATATACAATTAAGATGCTAAATGGGATGTCTTTCTTATATATATATATACATATGTAAATACGCAAATGGATTTTGTATTGATTTCTATTGGTTAATTGATGCCATTTGATGTTTTAATTAGAATTCTTTTTTTCTTAAATTACTGATTCAAATATAGATTTTTAATTATAAAGTTTTTTTTTTTTTGAATAAAAAAATTCAAAAACATAAAATAATGATAACACGTGACATAATAATTCATTAACGTTGATAATAGCGACAGCAGGTGAAAGAAACCAAGTGTACTCATTGTATATTATTATCAACCTTGTAATACTATTGAAATTTCTATTTCATTTTGATCAAATTTGATAATATAAATAATGATATATTCTAATAAAAGTGTTTATCTATTAATATCTTGTAATCAAGAAGACTGAAGTTAAATAAAAAAAACTCAAATTCTACATTATTTTTACTTTTATTTCATTTTTTAATAATAGATTTTAATTCTTCTTATTGACCCTGTAACAAGGGTTATATGGTAGAGGCATATGCGTATATTAAAAAAATTCAGATTTAATATTTGTTTCATTTACTTTGAACAAACATGTACATTAATGTTAACAATCATATGAATTTTTTAGACAATATTATATACTTTTTTAGACATAAGTCGGACCAATTATTTTTGATCCTAAGAAATAAATGATATATTATTTGAGAATATTGACATGTAGGATTTGACAAAATTCTAATAATCTTACAAATACATCCGTGTAATATTTCTGACATTCTCATATAACTGAAATAAATAATTGTTTAAGAATTCATCAAAATATTTGTTTTTTTTTTTTTTTATTATAAACTGGACAAAAAAACGAAATGAATAACATATAGAAATAGAAACTATGTATGTTGGTTGTTGTTATGTCTTTTTTTTTATTATAACATTCCTTCTTCATCTTGTATTGGATTTGAATTGAGACTATCATCATCATCATGATTATATTTTTTAATTTTAACTTGATATTTTTCATTATTTAAAATATTTTCTGAATGTGTTGTTGTTTTTGTTATCATAGTTGATTGATTTTGTTTAGTTTTTTTTGTTGTTTTATCCCATTTTTTACAATCTTTTGGTATAGATTGAAATTTTACTGTTAATTTTGATACAAATGGTTGAGAATTTTCTTCATAATCATTATTATTTATAGATTTTGATGATAAATCATTATTTGATATATCATGAGTAAATTTTTCATGATTAGTTTGTATTGGATCTTTTGATGAAAATGGTAATGTATCTGCTTGAGCTTTCACTTGTTTTGTTAAACGCATATTTTTTTCAGGATGTATAAGTATAATATAAACTTTAGGTGAAAATAAACAAGCTAATGCTACTGTAGCACATAAAGATATTGTTATACATAGAGTTGCTATGTGTACCTAACAAAACAAAAGTAAAACAATCAAAAAAAAAAAGTTCGATTAAATATATTAGATTACTTGATGACGACCAGTTTCATAAGCTGTAAAATATATCGGAAGAAATGCTAACCTATAATAACAAAAAAATATATCAGAATTAGTATTAGGGGTCGACAAGCTCAGCTCACGAGGGAACATTCCCAAGTGTCCCATCGTTTTTGAGTTCGGACTCTATGCATAAGATAGATCCCAGTGATGTATGAAAAACCCCAGAAGAATACGTGCCCTTAGGCCTTCTGTCTAGAGTTATAGGCATTTTACCGAAATTTTAGCCTTTGGCATGGTAAATACCGACAAATCAAATGATGGTATTTCGACCTAAGATTTTGCCCACAAATAGATCTATTTGTGAGTAGAATACGCTGAAAATTTCAGCTCAAGAGAATGTTTTATTCCTGAGATATTAAAGTACCAAAAATCAATAATATCCCACGAAAGATGCTAGAATTTACTGTTTTTTGGGAGTTTAATATCTCAGGAATAAAACATTCTTTTGAGCTGAAATTTTCAGGATATTCTACTCACAAATAGATGTATCTGTGGACAAAATCTCAGATCGAAATATAGTCATTCGATTTATCGGTATATACCATGCCAAAGGCTAAAATTTCAGTAAAATGCCTATAACTCTAGACAGAAGGCCTAAGGACACTTATTCTTCTGGGGTTTTTCACACATCACTGGGATCTACCTTATGCATAGAGTCCGAACTCAAAAACGGTGGAACACTTGGGAATGTTCCCTCGTCAGTTCCGCTGAGAGGAACTGTTCGAACAGCTCTTTTGAGCTGAGCTGAACTGGTGAACCGGTTCGTTTGAGCTGTGTTCCCGAAATAGAACACTTTTGTTTCGTTTTCGGGAAATAATTCCCATAACAGAACAATAGTGTTCTGTTTTGGGAACACAGCTCAAACGAACCGGTTCAACTCAGCTCAAAAGAGCTGTTCGAACAGTTCCTCTCAGCGAAACTGAGCTGAGCTTGTCGACCCCTCATTATTATAGGTCTTATTTTTTTTTTAACGAACCAAATAATACATGTTGTATAACAAGTAAAACCAATAAATTTTGTTTCATTAAAATTTTCTGGTACTTTACGTGTACGTATAGCATACATTGTACATACAAGTACAAGTAAAACATTATAAGTTAATGAAAAAAGAAATGAATGTTTATTCATATGACATTTAAGTGTAACTAAACGATCATAAGCTATTAAATCTACAGCAGGACGTTCATATGCAAGCCATAATAATGAAAGAAGAAGTTGAACCAATATTAAACATGAACAAATAGCTACTTGAGAATTTGGTGATATATATTGAGGACGTAATTTACCTAAATAATAAAATAATTTTATTTGTTAAAATTCATCATAGAAAATTTCTTGTAGAAATATAAGAAATGTTCTTTTAACCTTTCATAGTCAAGATTAATATGAATCGAATAAATTATTTAAATGAAATTGACTATGATGTATTAATTTCTAGTATTGAATCTATCAAATATCATCTTACACTACTGTTTGTTCAAAATTAAAATGGTCGCCGCCATTTTTTGAATAACTTGAGAATAGAAGCAGTTAGCGAGCTGCGGTTTTCATCAGTCTAAAGAAGAGATATTGGGACATCTTTGTCTCCGATATTGTATAAGAAGAAACTATTTTAAAATCCACCGTTTTTGTGAAACATCGAAAAAATTTACAAAAATAATCCATCATTAAGATGAAATTTTCACAAAAAATCAGAAAAATTCATACCTTTTTCAATGAGTAAATTGAGAATTTGATGTGCTTTACCTTAGAATGTGTGAAGATAAAAATTCAAATTATATCTTAAACTCTAGATCTGAAGTTTCTCTATCTAAATAACATATCAAAACCAAAATTTCATCCATTTTTTCCAATGTTTTGCAGAAATACTTGATTTGAAAATGATGTCGTCCTATACAACATCAAAGGGAAAAGACGCCCCAGCGTCGCCTCTTTCAACTGGTGAAAACCGCAGCTCGCTAGCTGCTTTCATTCTCAAGTTATTTAAAAAATGGCGGAGATCATTTTAATTTTGGACAGACAGTAGATAAACTATCGGAATACTTTAACAAAAATTCTGATCAGAGGATAGCTAACCATTTAATTTATCAAACTACTACCAGTATCGAACATATTCTGGTCTATATCATGAATTTTTAATTGATAATTATTATTAATCAAATAGTCGTAGATATTATCTTAATCGTATATAACTACTAATTTTTTTGTTTGAATTTACCTTGTTTTTTTGTACTTTCAAATATTCTTGCAATACGATTTGTTTTTGTTAATAATGCTGCATACATCATTGAAAAACCTAAACCAATACCTAAACGTTGAATAATACATGTTATAACATGTGGTTTTAATAATATAGGAAATGTCATTAAATAACATAAATGTATTCCAGCTAACATAATAAAACAAAGTTCTTTTCCACTTGCTTTAACAACAGGTGTTTCACGTTTTTTATAAAAAAGTATAACAATAAATAATGTAAATATATTTCCAATAATTGATAAACATATTGGTATTAATGCTTGTATTGATAATATATCAATATATGTTTCTTCAAGTTTATAACATGATGTACGATTTATTGTTGGCCAATATCCAATAGAACATGGTTCACAATATTCATGTTCTTGTAAATCAACAACAATAGATGTTTCATTACATGGTGTACATACCCAACAACATGAATCACCTTGAAATTGTCTTAATTCACCAACACGACATGGTGTTGAACAACGTGATATAGGAATTATTGTTGTTGTTGATAATAGATTATGAATATTTGTACCTGGCCATACAATTGAATCAATAGCTAAATTTAATTGACCATTTTTATTTCGACCTGTTTTCCATTCACCAACAGATACATATTCATATGGTAATGCATTTATATCTGATGATACTAAATGTGATCGACGATAATTATATATACGATAATGACCTGGTACAAAACGTTCAGAATTAAATTGTATTTGTCGAAAATCAGGTACTAGAATAAATAGAGAAATTTTTTTGTTTTACAGAGTCATGTACTTAAACGAATTGATATGATAAAGATTATTTGTTCTCTTCTCAACATCATCTATTTTATCAATATATTCTAATTCAAATTTTAATGTGTTTAAAATTTTGTGATTATTTTAATACATAGCTAAGCAATAACTAGAATCATTGAATGCAAAAATTATTAGATTTGGATGTGAACTGTAATCCTAGTACTTTCAATGATTTTTTTTTTGTGTTCGATGACTAGCAGACTATATTAACGGTAATTGTATAATCAAATTATCAATTGGTTAACTCTAAGAATTAGTTTTATCTATATGAACATGACCTAGAACAATTTGATATTATAGCCTATATGCCTACTCTTAAAGAACACATGTAGCTAATAATATGATCGAAAATATTATGAATTTTGTTCATCGGAAGTAATCGAGTAATGCTTAATAATTGGTTCATTATCTATTGTGGGTGTGTAAAGAAAAAAAAAAAAAGAAATGAAATTTTTTTGCAACAATGCATTTATCATTGATTATTATAAAAATCGATTTGACATATGTCTATTGAAAAAGACCAACAAAAGAAAAAAACCTTACCCAAAAATGTTTTTTCTAAAATCAATTGAAATAATTTTGTACCATTTATATGATTTAAAGAAATATTTGAACATTTTAATGATGTACAATTTAAATATGAATGTAATGCTTGTGCAAATACATATGTTGCATCAACAATAAATTGTAATTTACTATCCCAATTTGTTTCATTTAATTGATGATTAGCACATATTGTTGATGTTAAATTACAACCAAAACGATTTTCCCAAAATTCATTAAACCATGGATTTCTAGATGATTTTAATTTTTCATCATGAGAATTTTCATAAATTTTTCTATTTATTATATCAGGTTTAAGTGCATTAAAATAACGATCAAAATTTGATGGTTGAATTGATACAAGTTCAAGTGTTAATGCTCCAACAGCTATTTCATCTGTTTCACCATTAATTACAACTGATGATTCTTTACCCTAGATTTTAAAATTAAGAAAAATTAAGAAAAAAAAACAAGAAAATTCTTTTATTATACCCATGCATCACTAGCTATTAAAACAGGTCTATATGTACCATTAAATAATTTAATTGCTTGTAATAATTTTCTTGCATCTTCTTTTGTAACAAATAAAACATAAACACGTGCTTGTACATCAGGTTTAATACGTTCTAACATTGTTTCTAATATTATTTTAATATCATATATTGATGCATCACGTTTTAAACGTTGTTCATCAGAAATACATATACGTTGTTGTCGTTTTTTATATATATTTATATCATCATCAATATTTGTTGATAATTTAAGTAAACGTTTAAATTCTCGAAAACCACCTTCACCATAATCACCATGTGAATAAATAGCATTAACATATGTAAAATTTAATGATTGTAATATATCAACAATTGCACGTGCTTGATTAGAATCGGACGGAACAGTACGAGCAAAATAATCAAATGATGGTTCACTTAATTTAGGTGTTGTTGATGCATATGATATTTGTGGTAATTGAAATAAACGTAATAAATTAGCAACATGTACACTAACTGAACTTAATGTTGCACCAACAACACCAAATATATTATCATTATGAAATAATTCTGGTGTTGATGTATTTATACATATACATGTACCTGATGCTAAACGACTACGTACAAATCTTAATGATTGTTCTAATGCATAATTATCATCTGAACATGTATCAAATATAAGTGCACCTAATTCAATACCAGGTAATAATTGTTTATCATTATTTATTTGTTCAATAGCAAAAAGCATTGCTTCTAAACGTTGTATACCACGAAATTCACTTATTGTTCCACATGGTTCACGTGGATTTCCATATTCATGTACAGGAAATAAACCACCTAATGTAACATCACCACGACGATGTGCATAACGTTCTGTTGTTGATAATGTTTTATTAATAAATAAGATAAGAAAATAAAATATCAATTGATAATGATGATAATAATAATAATAGAACATGGATTATACCTATATTAAATCTAGAAAAAATGTAAATATTATCATCATGATTTTTTTGTATGAATAAAATCTATATGTATAGATTAGATATTTGTCTTGTCTTTTTTTTTGTTTTTTAATACTTTATTTCTAGTACTTTTACTCTCGGAATCACTCATTCTCGTTTTCAAAGTTAATCTATTTGACAAAGACAACAAAAAAAAAAAGGGAAGTTCTCTTCATCGCCGCTTCTACGTCTACTGTTAGATCTTCCTTTTCTTTCCCTTTCTCTCTCTCTCTCTCTCTCTCTCGCATCCTAGTTCATCTTTTTTCTATTTGCCTGGGTAATTACATGGTTCTGTCTTTCTCATTTTCTCTCGAATTGTATCTATTTTTGATTAGAGTAGTTGATTCATTTGATTACGATTCATTGTTTTTTTTTCCTAAAATATTTTTCGAGGTAACATCGATTTAATGTTTTTTTTTTTTTCTTTTTTAATTATTATTGTTCAATTGAGCGACCTACAAAAGTCTATATGAATATTGAATATAACCAACACATTATGTGTTAAATAAATTCATCGTATGACTTTTCAATACTTGTATTCATAACATGAATAAGACAAGTTCTTCTTTATTTAATCGTATCCTTCTTTTTTCTTTTTAGTTTGTATTTTGATTACGAGAATACTAAACAAAAAAAAAAACAAAAATTTCGTTAGTTCCATCATAAACAGGGCGGGCGACATGCTCGTTGTCTTCTTTATTCCTGCGTAACATTTTTTAAGTATTGGCTTCCACTTGTCAACTTGTTTACCAGACAAGCTTGTCTATCATCGGAAAAAGATGATCAAAAAGGAGATATAAGAAGAAAGATACGAAGTATGTCGGCCCATGATTATAATAACTAGCGAAAAGATGATTAATGAGTTGTCGATATGTAATAACAAGTATTTGTAAGAAAGAAAAAAAAACATTTTACTCTTATAAATTAATGTTGCCAAGATTTTATATATGATTTGATAAAAATTTCAAGTAAATAATTTTTTTTTTATATATTAGACCGTTGTACTCGAAAAACACATACATTATATCATTCTACTATATATATGTGTGTGTGAAAACAACGCTTATAAAAATTTCTTTTTTTTTTTTTTCTTCCGCTTGTCTTTTTCATGCTGCTTAATTCAGATTGATATTGATAAGAACAATAATCTGCGATGTGAGGCAAAACTAAGTGCATGAAGAAAGAAGTCACTTTTATTCATGTTTGGATCGAGAAATGCATAGAAGTCTTTTTAATTTTGTGTCCCTATCGCTCATCTTTATCTTTCTCTGTTTCTCTAAGAAAAATTCTTTTGTATTGGAAAACAAAAAAAAGAATATCTATAAAGCATGAAAGACTGGCATGCAGTAATTTAGTGTCAATAGAAAAAGATGCACATATTAAATCAAAGTCTATTTATGTTTTTTTTTCTTTGTAGATTCTATTCAAGTTGAGTTAAATATAAAAATAAGAACAAGACGTTTTGTATCTTTTTTTTTTTTTTGCATGTCGAATGCACTCTATTCGAATGTCATCAAAATTTAATTCGAAACTAATGACAATATGACATAGATAGTGAAGTTGAAAGTTATAAAAAAAAGTTTATTTTTGCTTTTATATAAAAAAAGTCAAATCACGCCATATAAGAAAAGACACGATAGTTATTGTCGTTTTCTTTTTTTTTGAAAGCATTATCAACATCCATGTATTAGAATAAAAGATATTTCATTCGTGCGAATAAATCCAACGTGAATATTTGATAATAACTTGTTTTCTCTTTTTTTAGCAAAACGTTGCTTTGGCTAATTACAGAGTTTTCTCTATACTATGTCATTCATGCACAATTTCCATCATAACGTACCCTATAATTTCAAATGTATATAACCGTATAATAATCTTTAATGCACTTCATCTTTTTTTTTTTTATTAATAAACGATAAATAAGTAGATAGACAATTTCTTTGAACATGACAAAAAAAACGAAAGAATAAATTTATTGATTTTTTCTATTTTGTGTTGTTTGAATAAAATGATCAATTTCTTTTATATCTAACATTGAACGTATACGACTTGTTGATTTTTCATAAAGTTCCATAAGATCATTTTTAATTGTTGATGGTCGTAAACGTTTTTGTTCAAATAAATGATCAATATCATTTATTGTTATTCGATTTTTTTGTTGTTGAATAATTTTTGATGATTTTTTATTTTGTTGTCGAAGTTTTTTAGCTTGATGTCGTTCTTCATGTGCTTGTTTAATAGCTAATTGATATAAATTATGACCAATATTATTAATTAATGATTGATTTTGATCAATTGAAATTATAGAATGAGATGATAATGTATCATCATCATCATTATGATTAATATTTTTAGGTTTTGTTGGAAATTTTTCCATTCATTTGATGATACAAAAAAAAATTTTTTTTTTTTATTATCAATTAATATGTCAATAGTGAAAAAGGAAAAGAGTTCAAGCGCCAATCGAATGAACTTCTTCTTTTTTTTTTGCTTCTATTTTTATCGGTAAAATAGAAAAATAAATACTATTATTCATTTTTTCGAGAATGATTTCCGTTGAAAACATTGTCAAGTATAATTTTTTTTTTATTTATTTAAATATGAATTATCAAATGAAGCGTTTTATTTAAAATTAAATGATTTTTTTTTTTAGAAATTGATTAAGATAAAATGTTTATCAATAGAAATCAAATTAAAAAAAAACATAAATATTGAATGAAGTTCAATAACTTTGATATTAATTATCAAAAATCAATTAATAAATAATTGTTTTCGTTTGATGGTAATAAATGTATCATTGTAACATTGAACGCTATTCCTCTTAATCAAAATTCCATCGTTTGATTTAGTTGCGACTGCAAGGTTTTTTGACAACGGTCACTGAGACCTCTTCCTCAAATTTTCTATGGAACCATTGTTAGGAATAAATTTTAAAATTTTCCAGAGGATGGATTTAACCTCCTGTGATGCCGTCATTAATTTGATTCTCTACTACAGTTAAGCGAGTCCAAAGTTTTTTAACCTCCTTTTTAGTCGTCTAATTCTGATAGAGACTCTGGAGATGTGAACTTTTTTTTTATCAATTATTTATATTCTGCTACTAACCCATCTTATACATTTCTCATGAGAAAAAGTCCTTCAATTGATAAATCACTTTTGATTCAAGCCTATATGCATTATGTAAATTCGTACAATGTTATGAATATTTTTACCTTATTGTTACAGCAATACTGTATTTTTGTGATAGTTTTTAAATAAATGTCACAGTTTCCTATCTCAGAAACAGAAGGAAAATTTAAGTTCAAATTTTGATTAGCACTTTTGCATAGAGGCTGACTTTAAGGAGAATAGCTTTTTTTTTTTATGAATGTTTTATATCTTATCGCAGTTCTTATTCTAAGATATATTTATGATCTTTTATATCGTTCATACACACTGACAGATTCAATGTTTTATTATAGAAATAAATCAATAGATCTGAAACATTCATTAAAAATTATTTTCATTAAAGCCTACTTCTGTATAAATTTTGCAAGTTGAAATTTGAAAATTAGTTTTTCTAGTATATCTGAGTGGAACGACAGCATTTATTACAGATATTAATATATAATTATCAGAAAATTAAGGCCATGAACTTCTTTTAGAATATTCAAAACTCATTTGGATCTATATAATGCATATCATGTCTACCTAAAAGTGATTTTTCAATTGGAAGACTTCTTACGTTAGACAATCTTGTAAGATTTAAGTTATAATGAATTATTGAACTTAAAAAAGGACTTGTTAGATCGATCATAAACTTCGACCTGGATCCGGCGTCAAATTCGTATAATTGTATAAATTTAGAAGAAATATTGTTGAACAAAATAGTAAAGAAATCATTTTTTTTTTATTGAGACTAACACTTTCACAAGCAAGCGACTGTTTATTTTAGTGAGCGTTAAATACTTTACAATGAGAAAAAAAAAATTCTAATTAAATTTGTTTTGTCTTTTTTTACATTGTTGTACGATATGGCATTTGTCGATAAATTGATGGTATTGGTGATGGTCGAGCAAAAAAAATAATACATAATATTAAAAATATAATACCAATTCCAGTAAAAATCAATGAAATAATAGTCATAATTAATTCTGCTCGTGTAACAAATAATTGCCATGCAATAAAATATAAATATCCAAAAAATATAGCAAATGTTAATAATATAGTTAGAGTTGATAGTATAATATTTTCAGTTCGATTTGATATTGATCCAAGTAATATACGAAGTAAATCAATAAAAAATACACTAAGCATGAGAATTATTTCACCAGCTATATGTCCTTGATTAGGATATATAATTGTTGCATTTTTATAAACAAAACTAAGAGATTCAACAAGTAACCAAAGTAATAAACACCAACGATTGATTGTTAAAAATATTTCAAATACTACAGATGAACGAACATTTGACAATTCAGATCCAGCAACAGCCATCTAGAATTAGTATATAAACATAACCTTTTATTATAGAAAAAAAGAAACATAACTGAACATATAAATAAATGTATTGTCGAAGAAATATGTTGCTAAGGATATAATGCTTAACAAAAAAAAAGAAATCTATTTCCTTAGATGTCACCACGTATCAGCTACAGAATATATGGTATAATTGCACATCTTTTCGATGGATACATTTGACCATAATGTTGACAATACCAACGATGACTTAATAAAGCTGAAAGACATTGATTAATAATAACCCATATTGTTAATGACATAAAACATGATGTAAAATGACTAACAAGTAAAAATGATATGTAAATAAAAATTTCTGCTATATAATTTGGACAAGAAAAATATTTAAATGCCCAATAATTATTTGGTATAGGATAATGTTCTGTTTTAGTTCGATGATTTTTTGCTAATATTAAATGAACATTATATTGAATATAACTTGCAATAATAAATAATAATAATGATAAAAAATAATTTAATATAGAAATATTTCTATTAGAATATTTATTATCAATAATAATTGTTAAACCAACAAATGGATAATGAATTAATCCAATAAAATAATGAATAAAACTCATTGTTGAATTTTGACCAAATTTATGTATATATAAACATTCATATAAACGTCGAAACATATGACAAATAAAAATTAAATATAAAAAATATGATAATCGATATATAAGAAATAAAGGTATATTTATTAATAGACCAATAATATAAAAATGTAGAAAATATGATTTTGATATATCAGTAAAAAATTTTTTCTTATTTATATTTTCATTTTTCAATTTACCAAATAGATAAAAACGTTGAAGAATAATATTAATAATATTTAAATTTGTTTTACTATCAATTAATAACCATATACCTGGTACTAATATACCAGCTGATATTGATAACCAAAAAAAAGATATTAATAAATTTATATCTATTTCAATCATTTTATTTCAATCTAAAACAATATATAATCAATAATTGATTCTATTGTATACTGTTAGCATAATTCCTATAGAATTAATATATGAAACACGATATAGCTACTGTTGATAATTAGACGGAGATTTTTAAACCACTGGAATTATCTATGGAGAGTATATAACAGAGATGGACAAAATCGCACCGCGCCTCCCCGCGCCACTGCTCGCGCCTAGGCGCTACGCACATCTCTCTTTCTCTTTGCTCTACCAATCAGTTTCTCAAACTCCACCGAATACCGGGATGCTCTAAGCATGCGCTCATCGAAGCTCAGACTAGTGTAGCGTAGGCGTGAGCAACGGCGTGGGGAGGCGCGGTGCGACTTTGTCTATCTCTGGTATATAATACATTTTAACTGTCTCAAAAGAGAATCAGGTCTAGCTCTCATTCTTAGTTCCGGCGCTTAATTTTCTTTGTTTGATGATAGCATAATATCCTTATACTTCAACATTGTTTTTTAGATTGTGTTTCACAATGAAGGAATAATTTGTATCGATTTAGTTCAGAATAATATCCATTGAGATTATATTTGTTTAATTTTTATGTTATAAAAGAAAGTCTATTGAAATCGTATAGAATCAACTTTTTATATAAATATGGAATTTATTAGCGATACATAGATATACAAAAAAAAAATTTAACAGATATTTGTACAAGTAGTTTAATCAAAATAATATTCGATCATTCAAACAAAAAAAAAATAATAAAGCATCTCCTGTGTTCAGAATAAAAAGCAATAGCTCTTTCGATTCTCAGAAGCTTACATCTAGATGTAAATATATATATACATTCTCATAGAACCGGAAAAATGATTTAAATAGATGCATCATCATCAATAAATGGTATTTGTGTATAAATAAGTGGTTGTTCAAAAGAATTAATTCGTTGAAAATTTTGATTAATTTGATTATATTTATTTAATTGTTTATTACTATTATTTGATTGTAAAATTATAAATTCATTTGAATTTGAACATTCAAGATTATAATGATAAAAATATTGACGAGCATTATATAGACGAAGTATCATGGGAAGAAGACCACATAAAATTATTGAAGAGAATATCATGACATAAGCTAAGATCATCCAATTATCTGTGAACATTGTCAAAATAAAAGATAATAATGACTAGAATTATTTAATAATAGATATGGCTTAGATACCATCGAAATAGAATCTAGAAAGCAAAAAATTTTTTTTATCTTTTCTTTTTTTAATTAACTCTATGAATGTATATTTACTATCAAATAATATCACGCAAAATAAATAATTTGAATTATCTCTAACTTTTATCTCTATTCATATTCTTCTTCTTAAGTATTTTGAATATTACTTTTCTATTTCAAAGTTTAAATAATTAACTAAAATCAAATTCTATAATAAAATTAAGCATAAGAGACAAAAAAAAAACAAATATCAGAATCAACTATCGAAAATAGTCAAACAAAAATTACCTTTAAAAAAAAATATATATATTTTATTTTGATTTCTATTCAAATGAAAATATACTGGTTGAATTTAACTTATAATCTATTAAAACAAGATTTACAAGGAGTTTTGAAATGCAAAAATAAAAATTTGAGCTCAAGATCCCCAGAAATTGTGTCTAGAGACTTGCACCGAAGTCAACGAAATTTTCTGATCGAAATTTCATAGTAGAATCCATCAATCGCACTGTTCTTGAACTCCGATCCTCTCAAGACTAATTCGATAGACTCTATCTACTGATGTTTTTTCGAAGTCAACTTTCACTCCGATTTTCCCCCATCTATGTAAAGCTCTAATAAGGTATGAACCGAGCCTCCAGAATACATCAGTATGTTAAAAAAATTCGACCGCGCCTAACAATGACTCCAATACAAGTCTCTAACCGTGTCAGAACTTAATCAAAGATTGTTTATCAATAGTATCTCGTTCTAATATAAGCACTACTTCCTTATTGCATTTCTGAAGATGGTTGATAGAGAGTTACGTTTCACAACAGATAGAACAAAACAATTTACCTTTTAATCCCACAGCGATTGTGTTAACATCTTTTCTTTATAAAAAAAAACAAACAGTTTATTGAAAAAAAAAATAGAAAAATTACTTTATTTAATTATTTACAATAGGAATTATATAAAACCATTTAATAGCTTGATAAAAGAGTCATCGTATATGATAAATATATTCTTTTAATAAAAATAAATACTTAAAAAAATAAAATTTCGCACTTAAAATAATCTATTGTTTTATTTTCTAGAGCAACCGATTGTTAAATTTAACGGTTAACATGATACAGATTTTCATTGGGAACCTTTACCATAGATTAAACATCTAGACTAAGGATTCTTTTGAGAAAACTCTTGTTTTTCATACGATCACATCTAACATTTTTCGATCAGGTTGGAATGTTGTTTTTCAAATATCTTAAACTATAAATCTCAGAGATGCTTTCAAATATTTTTTGTTTTTCAAAAATTTTAATCTTTTTTTTTATAATGAGAAAAATATGTACAAGTTCAAATCAAAAATTGAAGTGTGAGCTTCCAGAATCCTATATTAAAGATTCGAAAACTTTTATATCATCTCGATGTATTGATCCCTTCTGACAAAGTTTAAATGAGTTTCTAGCAATTTGATATTTTTCTAAATTATCAAAACATTAAATAAATACAGATTTCATCATAACGAAAAACAGGCAAAATATCGAAAAAGAAAAATAACACTGACAAAGGAGTGTATAAAATTTATGCTTTATATGGCAAACTCATATACACACATAAACAAGTTTTTTACCAATATTAAACTGTTGACGAATATATTCATTTATTAATAAGTCTCTTTTCAATACCAATACATTGTAAAGCTAACAAAATATATTCATCAAGATAAGCCCATATTGTTAATTGAGTTTTTTGAATATAATCTACAGTAAGTTTATGTATTTCAAGAAACATATTTTGTAATTTTTGATCTTCAATATTTGTCCATTGTTGACGATAATTATTAATACTTTGACGATAACGTTCTGTAATAAAACTTTGAGTTTTTGAATCTAATATAAGACGTACATTATTTTCATCTTTATTCGAAAGAAATTTTATTAATAATTCATGCCATATTGATTCAGGTATTAATGGTTTTGAATCAGTTTCAATACATTTATCACCAAATATATTTTGTTTTATTAACCAATCATTTAATATTTCAACAAAACAAGCACGTAATAATGGTACATCAGAAATTTTTTCATCGGATTTTGTATTTATACGTAATAAACTTTTTGGTTTTTCTTCACTTTTTCTATAATAAAATTCAACTAATGGAATATCAATTGAATATTCAGGAATGAAAACTTTAAATTTTGGTTCAAAATCTTTCAAATAATCTGAACATGCATGAAGAACAATTGTATTTGATTGATTAATAGAATTGTTTAACATATTACGATCTCTTAATTGAATAAGATGTTTAGCAAAAAGCCATGGAAAACTAAGTATACGTCGATTAGATTTTAATGGTAAACGATTACTTTGTTCATATGTATAAATATAAGCACAAGCAGCTTTTGCACATTTATGATCTTTACAATATGCACAATCAATTATTTTTCGACGACCTGAATATGGATTTTCTTTTGATTCACAACATTGTAGTTTTGTACGTCGTTCATCAAATTCATTATAAAAATCTTGTCTTATTCTACGAACTAAATTTTGTACTTCAATTGTAGCTGAATCTTCAAGACTACCTTTTTTACTTCCACCTGCTGATGCATCCATTGATTCACAACGACATAAAAGATCAATTTCATCTTGAAAACGATATAAACTAATAATTTCAAGTAATTCACTTCGATAGATTGAATATAAAGATTTTATTTCTGAAAGATAGTTTCGCCAATTTTCATGTTTTATTAATTGATCAAGTGGTTGTTCATAAATTGTTGATATGTTTGATTTTTTTCTCGTTTCATCAAATTCTTGATCTTTGATATCTATACCAGAAGCTAATGCAAGTGCTAAATGTATATGATGTGGATTACCATGATTACTTATTGCACGACTCCAACCTATGACAGCACGACGTGCTGAACGATATAATTTACCTGAAAAATAAACCACATACACAATTGATTTTTCGAAGTGTACTATTAAGATAAAAATTTGAAATTCATTTGTAAAACGCAATATTCTTGATTCAGACTGGATAAATCTTGATGAGTAGAGAAAAATTTATTATCTGTTATGCTGTTTTCTATGGGATATTTGAGATTATAATGATCCTTATTTACGTCCCTATTATACTAAGATGCTGTGTGTGATCAAGCTGAATACTTTTTTTGGGCACTAGTAACGCATGTTTGTTTTTTGAATAAAACTATCAAAAGTCAGCAGAAAAATAAAAATTATAGTTTATAAGCAAAAAAAACAAAAACTGACAGTTCGATCGAATACACTAGGCGAGAGAAACGATAGAAAACTAAAAAGTTTAGGCCACAAATGGAAGGAGGTGTTGTTGATAGTAAAAGCTAGAAAAAAAAATATTTGATTAGCTGAAGCACTTTACTATCAGGAGATGTACTAATCAAATTTTCATTAACATATTACGGCGAAAGGTTGTCGGAAAATCGACACTGTTCAAGACCAATTTATTCTATTTATGAAAATCATATTGCAAACAAACTTATTTGATTGAGAAAACATTTCTGAACAACATAAAATATATCTAAGCTCCGTTTGACCTATGTTCAGCGAATTGCACTCATTGTACGTAAAACACAGTAAACAGCCTTTCAGACCTATCAGCCAATGATTATCGTTCATTGAAGATAGGTCGTGGAAATAGATATCGGTCAAATGATCTCACCCGAACCACGACCAAGACGTTTATCGCTAGGGATATCTTTTATGGTGGTGTAAGATTATTAGAGGTCATGTAAAATGTCACAGGCTCATTGATTCTACTAGGTAACGAAATTGCACATTTCACTAGCGTATGTATTATTAAGCGCGAAGCGAGAACTGAAAACAACTCACCCCGCTCGCGACTATATAGAGAGCTTGAGAACATCTTATTCTGTTCAGAAACGTTTTCGATAAAATCCAGAAAAGTGATCTTAGTTTTCAGAGACCTCTTACTTATATCTGTTAATAAAACTTCGACAGTGAAAGAGAAGAAGAGCGAGTTTTTTTTACTACGCCGTTTAATAAATTCTTCTTTAACAAAAAGAAAAAATATTTACCGAGAATACGTTCTGATGGATAATATTCTTTTTTACCACGTCCTTTCATAAAATCTGGCCATTTGCTGTCTAGTCCTTGTCTAAGTTCAACAATTTCCTCATTGGTTAACGGATGTTTACCAGTTTTTGCAGCATCTACTTCTTGTGAAATAGCTCCAGCTAAATATGTACATGTTTCTGATTTGATACCATATTTATCTGCATAAGCTAAATGAATATTTGATAATGTTCCAAGACAATCTTGTTCACTAACTTCCATAACAACTTGATTAATATCATCTCGTGTGATTGGACGATTCATTTTCGGTGGATCTTCTTGAGAATCATATTCATAAGGTGTTTCATTTGGTGTTTGTGGTATTAAATCTTCATGCCATATAACGACATATTCATCACCTAAAAGAAAACAAAAAAGAATTTATTAAAATAAAAAAACAAATTCTTTTCTTCTTTTAATAAATATTAACCATCTAAATCAGATCCGGATATTTCATTTGAATGTGGTCGAGGACCTTTTTGTGGAAAAACGACAACATCTTTTAAATGTCTTAATTCAGGACGATCAACAGCATCAAATGTTCGTAAATCACCTGGATGATGACATGGATTTTTTGTAATAACAACTTTAGTTGTTAAAATTTCACATCGATCAATATTATTTTTTCTTATATAGTCTTCTTCTTCGGATAAGTATAATTTATTATCACGCATCATTGTATATTGAATAAACACTTGACCATATTCTAATACACCATATTCATCAACAATACCAAACATATTTCTTGCTTTTTTTTCTGATATACGTATTCTTGTTCGATCAATTAATTCACGCATAATATTAAATGCACATGTTATAATTAATTTAATAAAAAATTGTTCTTCAACAATATTTATACGTCGAGCTATTTTACGTAATTGAAATACAGGTAAGACTTTTTCTTGTAATAATTCATAGGCTATGGATGGTGTTAATAGACAACGAATAAGCCATAAATGATCTTCATTTTGTAGACAAAGAAATGTTGTATGAGGTATATCACGACTTTCAAGTAAAACAATATCTTGCCGATTGAGATAAAGAGGACCTAAATATTTATATCATCAAGTATTTTATAGATAAAATTTGATTTGAAATTTGCTAATCTCTGCGTCGCTTATTAAATCTCGAAATCGCCTGATTGAATTAATTTGAACCTATTTTTCTTATGGGTCACGAATAGAAAATTTGAGTCGCTCAATTTGACGAGAAAAACCCCAAATCGATTAATTGCTTTTAAGTTAAAACTATGTGCTTAATCTGAAAACAAATGAGTTTTGATTATCTCAAAAAGAGTTCAAGCCTTTAGTGTATAACAGCGGAGTCACTGCAAATTGATGGTAGTTTGTAAATGAATACGGTGATCTCCCTCAGGTATGTCAAGAAAATTGATTTTCAAACTTATGTATGAGCTATGTGAACGACATGGATTAAACATAGCTGTATCTTAAGTTACGAACAATAGCAAGATCTTGATGTTCCCCCTCAAAGGAATCAGAAACCGAGCCAAATCATGTTTCGTTTGTTCGAGTTCGGTTTGGTTCAGAAAATTAAAGAATTTCTTCATTAGGAATGTCAGAGTTCTTGTTCCTGATTATTTTACTCTTTGAAATTAATGAGAGAATAAAATATACGTTTGAGTTCATTTGTATAGAAAATTTTTCTTTGTATGACTTTAATAGAGTAGAGTTCAGACTGGACAAGTATGAACAATTTTTAGCTCACTCTCTGTTAGATTAATTCATCACAAAATGAATCAATTTCAAGACCTACTCCATATCATCCATCTCAGATATACACTTCTAATTCATAGATGATTTATTAGTAATAATACACAAAGCATCATCATTTCTGTTCCAAAAAAAATGAAACTCTATAAGAGTTTCTTATCTTCTCAATAGAAATACTTACGTGGTGCTGATAATTTACATAATTCAAGTATATCATGATCAGTAGTAAATTTATTCATTGAATCTCGAATTTTTAATTGATATTGTTGATTATCAAGATTTGGATCAACTGATAAGGTACCTTTACAACCACCATAACGAATTTGTAAAACACTAAAATTATAACGATGTTTCAAGAAATCTTTTATCTATTAAAAAAAAAATGTTGAGAAATAAAATATTCATTAAAATAATTATTCTCCTACTTCATCACGAAGTTGTGTTGAAATTGTTCCAACACCATCAGTAAATGTATACTTCTTTGTTGCATCTTTTATATCACGTTCATAAGTGACTTTGTCTGCAGTAATCTAAAAACAATATAAATCTTTAAATTATTCAACTTGATTCTTATAAGATAATTATCAACATTTTCTGGTTCGGTTGAGTCCAAGACCAATATGATGGACTCTAATGAGCGATATAAAAGATATACTTTTATCATAGCTGTTTCGTAGGATAGGGACAACTCAATAATCTAAAATTTTCCCAGTTAGCTATTCTTATTAATTTCTAAGTCTATGAAAAGTTTCAAGCCAACACTCAAAAATGAATTTTTCCAAGATTTTTGATGTAGATCACGACTTTTACTTAAAAAATACAGTAATAAGTCAAGAGTTCTAGCTCGTCTCAGAGTATTTATATCTCATTAGAGTCTACATTATGTACATAGCTACGAATAGAAATATGCTAGCCTACAAAAACAAATTCTCGGAACTGTAACTCAAATTTATAGTAAAATATTCTATATTTTTCACGAAATCATCTTATAAATTAGAATATAATACAGTAGAGAAGATCCAAAAAGTACTAATCATTAACTAAATAAATCAAGAAAACAACTGTCGAAGAATTATTTTAGATATGAGACAAATAAGAACTAGAACCGAAAGATCTTGATCTCGCACATTGCTAGTTACAACTTAAAAGGAATTAATTAGTAAAGGACTTCGCTCGTTAGACTAGAACATCCCGTTTGTATTCGAGCTCGAAAAAGTTTGAGGACATGGTTTCGAGTCTTTAAATTTTGAACCCGAAGGACGTATATGTTAGTGTATAATCTCTTCTTCCATATTCTCATAATTTTTCTAACCTGAATTGTTGCATCTGTACTTGTAAAACAAAGTGCAATACGTGCAGCATGTTTAGCTACAACACGTTCTTTATCAAAATTTCCCATCCAAATATAAGCATCTTCATGTGAAAGATATCCATGTTCTTTATCATGATAATAAAACCAAAATTGTTTACATTTGACTTGACTTTGAGAATGATGTAAATATTTATATGTTCGTTCTGGTGTTAACAAAAATCCATTTGTTAAATAATATAATATTTGATTTTTTAATGAACGAAATTCACTAGGAAAAAGTAAACGTTGAGCTTCATCACGTAATTCAACAAGTGCAAAATTTAAAAATTCTCCAAATCGTTTTTCACGAAGAACACGATTTAATTTACATAATTTTAATGGACGAATTTTTATTGTAGTTGGTGTTAAAACAACTGATGGAATATATGCTGTTGATGTTGTCAATTGATTAAATGTAATTATTTCAGATTTCTTTTTTTTTGATGATTCATATTTATTTTTATTTTTTTTTGATCGTTCATATTTATCCTTATATTCTTTAATACCTATTTCAATTTCTTTATCTAAATCAAGAAAAAAATATTCTGATGATCGACGATGTAAATATAAACATAAACGATAAAAACGATCATCTATTTCCGATGAATCTTTTTCATCATACATTAAACCAGAATATTGATATAATTGATTTACGAATTTTTTCGTTAAACTTAATTGAATTTGTGCACGAAATCCAATATTACATAACATAGCCCATGAATATGATTGAGTAAATGTTGAAAATCTGTGAGCTTTAAGTGTACTTAATTGTTCTAATGATATATTTCGTGAAAATATTGGACCAAAACAAACATGTATACGGTTTTCATTAAAAAAATCAAAAAAATTTTTAAATACTTCTCGTATTGTTTTTAATGATTCATTACGAGTCGTTTGTATAAGATAATCTTTTTCATTAGACGGAAGATCTTTAAATGTTTTATCATTACGTTCAAGAATTTCATTTATTGCTTGATCATATTTAAGTTTTATACGTATACGAATTGTTGAAAATAGAGACATGATTTCTCTATCATATTTTCCTTGACGTGTAAAATTAATAAAATTAATATTTTCATTATCTTTTGGTTTTATTTGTCGATGAAACTCATGAATATTTCCTTTCATATTTATAAACAAATCAAATCCATCATTTCGTAAATAAAAAATAGCAGCACGATCAATAATATCAAGTGGTATTTTATATTTTCGTTGAGCTCGATTTAAATCCATGGAATTGTTTAATTGTAAAAATTCATTTGTGTGAATTTCAAAAAATTCATCACGAAAACGTAATGACCATTTAGTTCTTTTACGAAATAAATAATCTTTATCAAGATAAAAACGATTCATTGATGTTAATGCACCATATGATAAATCAGCAAATATACCACGATCAAATGAAATAAAAATTCCTTTTGAAGAATCAGTTTGTTTGGAAATTTTATTACGAAGTATTGAATCATGAAATGTTAGTGAATGTTTAAACATAAACCAAAATGGTCGATTATCTTCATTATTTATTTCTTGAGGAAAAAGATCTAGAAGATTACATGAAATAGATTTTTGTAATTCTATTGAATAAATATATAAACCAAAGCTCCATATATCATAATTAGGTTTTATTGAGTCAATATTGATATCAGATTGTATTTGTTGAATGCGTTTACATGCATGATTATAACCTTTATCATTCGAATCATCTTTATCGATAATAATTGATATTTGAGAAAATGTTGTACGAAAATCGATTAAAGGAGATGTTACACGAGGTGCACGACGTTCATTCTAATATATAAGAAATATTTGAGTATTTATTTAAAAACATACACATCTATTTATTTTTATCTTTTAAATTGATGCTATCGATCTGGATACCTTCATCAATTATTCTGATACTACTAATATTATTGAAAAGAAGAATATTGTTAAAGATTTTCAATTAAAAATCTATAGAATGATTGAAGTCAGTTAAATATTCACGTTTTTCCTTAACTTTAGTATTACCGACATAAAAGTATAAAGTAGATTATTGATTTTTAAATAACTTTTGATAGGGCATCGTCAGGAACTCAATATTTCGAATAGAACATTGAGAACTGTGAATTTAGCTCAAAGTTTTCATTGATCTAACATTTGACTAATCAGATGAGTAGTATTTGCAGGAGATTTTTAAAACGGTTTTCTAGAAAACTTTCCTGTTCAAAAGTTATTAAGACTTTTCCAAAGATGCCATCTGCGATCTAATCATATTGAATAACTTTGCAAGAATTCAATGTAAAGTTAATTTATCATACGAAATTGACTGCTAAAATTTATTTTCAATTGTAAAACTATCAACTCTCTATGAACAAAATAATTTTAAGAAAGAAAGATCAAGAAGGAATCCCTTGAATGTGAAAACGAGTGTTCTTTTTTCATGATTCATCAATGTGGAACATATTCATAGTCAAGAAGGAAAGGACAAATCAATTCTCATTGAATGTATTTCTATACAATAAAAACTTATTGCTTGCATAATAGTTTTAGACGATTTCGAAACTGAAAATAAATGTTGATAGTCGGCTCAGAATGATGAATCAACCATATTTTGCCCTTTATAATCGCCGATGTCCTCTTTTGAATAATGAAATTCTTATGCCTCTATGGAAATCTATATATATAATGTTCAGTGTGTGTCTGTCTGTGCCGGGTCAAAGGTCAGATAACGGGAAGGTTGTAAGGGCTGTTATATATGAGGGCACTCATGAGTCCTCAAGGGCTATTACATGGAGGTACCCCTGGGCCCTCAAGGGCTATTATATGGGGGTACCTTTGGGTCCGCAGGAACTATCCTATGGGGGTACGTCTGGGTCCTCAAGGGCTATCCTATGCGAGTACCCATAGGTGCTCAAGGGCTATCCTATGAGGGTACCATAGGTCCTCAAGGACTATTATATTGAGGAAGCCACAGGTCCTCAAGGGCTATTGTATTGTGGTACCCATAGGTCCACAAGGGCTATAAGGCTATAAAGGAGTAGGGAATAAGGAGATAAGGATATAAGGGTAAAGGGGATAAGAGGCTAAGGTTACATGGGCATTAGGGATAAAGCTAAAAGAGTATAAGGGGATAAGGGTATATGGTATAAATGGATAAAGCTGGAAAGGATATAAGGGATAAGGAAATAACGGAATAAGGCTAAAAGAAGTACTACAACAAGAGTATGAGTCTACAAGGGTATCAGGCTGTACGATCTCTCTCTCTCTCTATATATATAATGCGAACTGGGTTTTTGTCTATTTTCCAATCAAGGCTAAAGGACAGAAGTAAAACTTCACAGGAAAAAAAACCATCCGTGCAGTATGCACGGGCTCTCGCTAGTATATTCAAAAAACATTGATCTGCCTTATATTAATTACGTCGAAGTATATGTAAGTAAGTTAAGAAAGTAGAGAGATGACCGATATACGTTTCGAACATTAGAACTTTTCATACTCTGAAATCGAAGAGTATATTTTTGAAGCAAACGATAGTGAATCAAAGTTTAAATCGAGATTTTTATACTCCGCCCTCTTTAGAGAGCTTAGCAGTCGGAATGAATAATAATAAAAATAAACACAGTTTCTTATGTTTAGCATGAATTGATTCATTTCTAACTTGCAGGAATCATTAATATCAGTGTTTTAGAGTTCATCGAAATACGATTTTTATGCTTTGCATACTTTTTTGTTACTATAATGAAGCTAAAGAAAACATATGAATTCCAAATTTTCGTCTCAATGGAACTGCATTAACAAATTCTTTCTTTTTACAAAGATTACCAAACTATTGATTAGATTCATAAATAATTTTCGTTTTACCTGTACTGTTGGGTCTGCTCGTTTTCTATAATATGATTCCTCAGAAAACAAAAAATCATATTTTTAGAAAAAAAAAAACAAAGACGAGTCAAATATTAATATTACTGGTAATCTTGCTATTCTTGCAGGTTGTGAACAATAATCTTTTTGTAGTTCAGCATCAAGAATACGTGCTGGTGGTAACACCTCTTGATTATATTCATTAACAGCGTTTCTTACGAATCGACCACGTCCAACATTTGTAGGAGGCTATTGTTAACAAAAAAACTATTCATGTATACATTAGTATTATATATCCTAACTTGTAGATAAGTCGTACGACTTTCTTCAATAATATCTGAAGTACTTTCGTCAAAACCACTATCATGGGTATCTTTATCTTCATCATCATATATATAAGATTCTTCAGGTTCATTTTCAATTTTATTTCCTTGTTGAATTTCATGATTTAATACTTCATCAAATATTTGATCATCTTCAGAATCTTTAATAAGATCATCATCTTCTGTAATATTCAATTGATCATCAAAAGTATCAGATATTATAATATCTTCATATGGTAATGATTCATAAATATCATCAGTCAATGAATCCATGTTTTTTAATAGAAAATTTATGTTAGATAATATGAAAACATTAGTCTTTTGTTTTTTTATTTCGTGTATTTATAGTTCTATCATTTTGTTAATATTCTATTTCATAACTGGAGAAATACCCAGTGTGGGAATGATTTTTTATTATATTTTAATCTGAAAGTTAAATATCTTTTAAATTTTCAATGGTTAATCTAGAATCAATCAACATTTAGTATATAGATGTCATTAGTATTATACTCTACCAATGATTAAAATTATTTTTTGCTACCCAGACAACTAATGGATCTGAGAATAAATCATTTTCTAAGTTAACTTGACAGATCAAAATGATGTAACTTTTAACTCATGATGTAATAAGACAAAGGTCAGAGAAGGTCATAGTGTGCATATACGTGAATATTTGATTAAAAATAAAAATTGCTCTTTTTCAACATTTATATATACACTTCATTTTTAGTCTCATAAATTTGAGAACATTGAAATTAAAATCAGAATTTTCTGTTCTTTACGATTGTGAATTCATACTCTTTGCAGAACTTCTGATTTAATTATAATCAGTTGATATTTTAGAGACTTGTTAACAAATATATTACTTATTGTTTTTTTTTGCATAGAATTATAAATGAAATCATTCTCTACTCAAGCGACGTAACAATCAACAGTTTCAGAAGAATCATTCAAAAATGATCGAATTCACTTGTCAAATATTTTGTCTATAAAAATTAAAATGACTAAAGTAGAGGTCGACTAGCTCCAAATTCTAGGTTTAGATTAGAGAACATTTTCAATACATTCCTCAGATCCGTCGAACTAAAACTGAACTTGTCGACCTCTAAATCTGACACGATGGGGGTTACAAAATACTCCACTGTTAATAAATCACTTATGAGAGAATCGTTTCAAGTGATAAATTATTTTTGAGTTAGCACACTATGCATAAGGTAAACTTCAATGAGATATGAAAAGTGTCCGTAGACATTCGTTTTAGAGTTACAACCATTTGGTTGAAATTTTAAGTTTTATCATGACTTGCTCCATAAAAAATTGAATGACAATATTTCTATTTGAAATTTCACACACAGACTAGGATATCCTGAAAACACAGCTCAAATTTTGCAAGAGTTTTTCATCCGAGTAAACCAATCATTATTATATACTATCTCATAAAGAGATATTTATTCTTTCATTTCCTGTATTTGAAATAATATTTGCTCAACTATGCTTTGTGGATGTTTGTACAAATCTTTTATATGTCCTAACCGACACTTTCGACAAATTGTTCAATCATCAGAATAAACACTTTGTCTAAATCCTTTTTGATTATCAAATATTTGATTTCTGAATTGTTTTTAATGACAACAAAATTTTTATTTAATAATTACATCTCTTTTAATACAATAAAATATTAATAACTAAATAATACAAAGTGACAATAGACTAACTATAAAATTCTAGATCACTATCATCTCGATTAACATTTATTCTTGGTGTTGTTGATGTTGAACTTATTGATTTAAGATTTTTCTTTGATTTAGCTGTTATTGATGATGATGATGATGATGATATATCATCATCATCATCCATGATACCACCAGATTTTAATTTATCTAACCATGAAGATGATGATGATGTTGTATTTGTTTTAATAATATGTTGTATAGGTTGTTTTTTATTTGTTGATATATCATCATCAGAACTTGAATGTTGTATACCAACAATTTTTTCAAGAATATGTTTTAAAAGACTTTTAGCTTTATCATATAAATAAAATGAATTATTTGGTAATAATAATGGTGCAAATTTATTAGTTAATGTTTGTGAACTCATTATATGTAATTTTAATAAACGTATAAAATGATCAATTAAACGTGTCCATAATGAACGATCTTGTTCAGGTAATATTTTTGTTATTATATCTTTATCTAAATCTTTAATATTTGATGAAAGTATATCTTCTGTTAATAAACATTTATTTATTGTTGTACGACGTATTGTTGATGATAATTGATCAAGTATAACCATTGATGTTGTTGTTGGATCAAGATCTTCTAATGCATTTCGTTTTTGTTCATTAGCTATATCTAATATTGTACGTTTTTGTGTTATAGTTGGTGGATCATGACGATAAAATTTTTTTTTATCAATTGTATCAATTAATTCTCTTTCAATATAATCAAGTAAAAAATAAAGACCTGTACGATGTAATTCCATTCGTAATGAACCTGAATGTTTTGAACGTGAAAATGTATTTGATGTTGTATCAGATATTGATTGATCATCTTGTTGTTGATTTTTTATTTCTGGATTAGTAATAGATAAATTTGTACGATCTAAACCAGTTTTTAATTGATCTTCATAACGTTTATATAATAAAGAAGAATCAATATTATCGGATTGATGAGTAGTAGTTGGTACTAAATGAAAGAAAAAAAAAAACAACTTTTTTTAATATTAAATTAATGATGTACTAGTTATTACTGTGTCGAAAATTTCCATCATTTTGTTGTTGACGTAAACGATCATAATCATCTATAGTATTATTAACACTTGTATATGCTCCTGTTGATACATTTTTTTGTCGATTAGAATAACTTGATTCTAAATATTGTAAATAATCACTTTTTAAACGCATTAATTGTTCAGTATCAATACGTAATTGAGCTAAATTATGTTCAGCTTGTGTTAAATCATTTAATAAATTTAAATTACGTTGTTTAGCTCGTTGAGATTCTTCATTAAGTTTTGTAAAATACGATTGAATATGTTCAATTTGTTGTCGTTGTTTTAAACGTGAATCAATACTTGATAATGAACGTAATTTTTGTTCAAGTTGAATACGTTCTTCTTCATTTTTTAATATTTTTGAACGTGAATTTGCAGCTTTTTTATGATAATCAGCTAATACTGGCGCCATCGATGATGATGATGACGATGGATTCATCTTAATTTTTGTCTGCTAGCAACAAAAATAGCAACGGCAAAAGAGAAAAGAAACAGTGCTTATATATATATATATATATTAACGTCGCGAGATAAAGGTAAAACAGGCTGGTCACATTCTTACCTTTTTCTATTCTTTGCTTTTTTTTTCTTTCTTATTTCTGTAAGGTTGTCAAGAGTTACCGTTGTGTTACTATCTCACTCATATTGGTTTAATTTGACAGAGAAAGAAGAAAAACAGAAGTTCGTTAATTCAAAAAGAATTGTATATATGAAAACTTCAAAATAAATACACGGTCAAAAAACAAAAGTATAAACAAGCGGCTTACAAAGGTTTGTTTGATTAAGCATAAATGCCATAATCATACTTTTCATTATAATCTTTGAATTTTGTGTATTCTCTTTAAATGAACATTAGACAAAATTAGGTTATTTTTTTTTTCGATTTTTGTTTGTTTTATTTTTTTTGTTCCTTTTCGAGGTAGTATATGTTTACATATATAGATTGATTTTTTTACATTTTTTAGGCATTTTGTTACACATAAAGTAAGATGGCAAAATTTTTTTCACGTTTATTCAGTAGTGGTTCATCATTTCGTGGTTCACAAACATCACTTTCTGATCCTCATAATCAAAGTAAAACATCCAGCAATAGTCGTACAGCATCGTCACTTGAAAATCTTGCATCATATCATGTTATATCAAAAGAACTTGAAAAAAATAAATTACATAAAGCAGCATGGGAAGGAAATCTTAAAAAAGTTCAACGTCTTGCACGACCAGGTCAAATTAATGTTAGAGATCAACAAAAGCGTGTATTTAATTCTATTATTTTATTTAAAATTTTTATTTTATTCTTAATATTTTTGTTTTTCTTTAATAGACTCCATTACATTTAGCTGTTGTTAAAGGACATATAGACATAGTCAAATATCTTGTTGATGAAGATGCAAAATTAGATGTCGTTGATAATGAACAACGAACACCATTAATTAAAGCTGTTCTTAGTGGTAATCAAAATATACAACGCAATTATGAAATATGTGAAACTTTATTAAAGGGTGGCGCTGATAAATGTAAGAGTTTCACTTTCTTTTTTTTAAATAATATATACACACGTTTACAGATTTTTTAATATATAGTCTTTTACGAACGAGATTTTTTCATTGGCTTTAAGGCATCTATACTAAAATTTTCTCTAAGATCGGACTCTTATTTAAAAAAAAAAACTTTCACGTTAAAATCGGTTTTATAGAAATTCTATAAAATCCTAAAACAACAAAATTTTTATTTTATTATGATCTAGAGATTTTGAAGAAGGATTCTCATTTGATTATAAGAACTTTTTTTGTTCATTTTTATGTTCATAGTCTATCACATCGCTAACAAATGATTTTGCCCTTACAATGACTTTTTGAAGAAACCCACACTCTCAGACATTCTAGAACATCACATACGTTTTTGATGTACAATCAAAGATTGTATATCACTAGCATCTCGTTCTATTGTCCCTAGTGAATGTACTAAGTCTAGAGTACCATGCTACAAAAATCTTTTGAGTACTTTATGAGTTTTAAACACTTGACTAAAAAAGTGTTTTTGAATGCTCAATTCACTGATTTGTAAAAAATTTCTTTTTGTCGAATGTTATAGAAACTAGACAGATATCCATTACGTGTCCTGACACGGAGATAATTTTCAGTTGGGTATTGGAAAAGGTACCCCTCTAATTCTTTTTTGTATTTCTGTAGATTTTAGTAAAACAATGCTGAAGAGGTATATTTTCAACTAAAATAAATAATACAATATCTCTATGATTAGTAACATCAGCTATAGCATGTTGCATATTTTAATCCTACATAGCTTACACTAATAACTTCTTTTTTTCTCTTATATGTAATCATTTATAGCAATAAATTCAGTTGATAAACATGGAAGAACTGCTTTACATTATGCAATTGATTTTGGAAATGAACGTCTTGTTGGTCTTTTTCTATCAAATGAAAATTGTGATCCTAATTTTAAAGATCATGATCAAATGACACCATTACATTTAGCAATAAAACGTAATAGTTCAGCAATTGTTCATTTACTTTTATCTGAACAACATGATCAACAAGCTGATCCAAATATTGTTAATCGTTTTGGACAAACACCATTACATTTAGCAGCAAGTGTTGGTTATGTTGATATTATTCGACTTTTACTTTTATCTAATCTTAATGAACCATGTGATCCAACAATAGTTGATTCACAACAATTAACAGCATATGAATTAGCTAAAAATAATCATCATGAAATATGTGCAAAATTAATTGATGAATATCAAGAAAAATGGTTTAAAAAAACACCAAAAAGATTATTATCAACATCATTTAATGAACAATCATCACTAAAAGCAACAAGTTCAATATCAATGCATCCAAAAGCTAATCTACAATGTGAAAATGATGCAACAAGTGAAGATTCATCATCAATGTCAATAAATAAACCATTAAAATTTTCACCAAAAAAAATACCACGATTAAGTGATCAATGGTCTGATGATAATGCTCTTTCAGCAAGTGAATCAAAACCTGTTTTACATGGTTTAATTAAAAATAATCCAATAAAACCTTATACTAACCAAACAAATAATGAAAATTCTGCATTGAATAGTCTTCTTCATAATAATCCATTACAACCTCATAGTAAACAAACAAATGTAATAAATAATGAAAATTCTACATTGAATAGTCTTGTTCAACATAATCCATTACAAATAAATACAAAAAGACAAGCACCTACAGGTAAAACTAAAATTAATCTAGCATGACTAAAATACGAATAGAATATTTTTATCATATTTTGACTGAATGAATAAAGAAAAAGATTGATATTTTCTGATAAAGATAAATTATAAATTCTAGATTATATATAATATTAATTATCACTTCGTTGTACAGAAAATTTCCTTAATAAATGACGATACTAGCGTTCAAAATACTTCTACATTACAATAGATAGTTCAAGAGTTTAACTTTTATCAATAAGCTAATGATTTCTGAATCTTTGAGTGTCGTATTACATTTATCATTTGTTTATGCTAATACATAGACTAAAAACAACTAAATTTCCGACATTCTAAATTTCGAAAATCGAACAATTCTGTTCTATTTTAGGGAACAGCATCACCGGTTTAAAAAAAAAGAAACTTCAACCTTTATTATATTGTTGAAACATTTTCAGTATGAACTCTACGCGATATAGTTGCATTTAGTATATGTATTAGAAATAAAAATAATGATAAACGAATGCTAATATCTTAGTATTAACTAACTCTAATGTAAATAGTATGAAAGCATTATGAGTTAATTTTAATACTAATGCTAATTTGAAAATTTTATTTATGAATAAAAAATTTACAAGTTTATGATCAAGAAAATAAAATTAGCTGAGTTCGTTTATTAGTTTGTTTTTTATAAGCTAATTTCAGAACATTCTATATTCATATTAGAACATAAGTATACATTACTTGAAATAAACAGTATCATTACATCTGTTTAATTATCTTTTGTTTTTTTTTTAATTAGCTCAACGAACACAATCGTCATCGATTTTTGGTATTCAACCAGCATTTGATCGTAAAGATAGTGATAATACATCGACAAGTATATCAAATGAAAAATTACCTAAATCTGTACAACCAATATTAGAAAAAAAACCTATAACATCAAATATATATGTTAATACATTACCACAACAAACATCAAATACAAAATCTTGGTCGGATGATACAATAACAGTACCTGTTACACAAATAAAAAAAATTGAACGACATAGTGAAACATGGGATACATCAACATCTGAAGATGATAATATAAATACATCTAAACCACAACATACATCCAATATTTTACAAAAAACACTTCCATTTTCACCATCAAAAGATGATTTAACAGATTCTAATAGTGATAATAATTCAGTTAATACAGAAATTCGAAATTTTGACATTAATAAAACAGTAATTCAAAATTTAGTTAATACAAAAATTGGAAATGGTTATAGAGTAATTGGTCCAACAAAAACTCAATCACCTATAAGTGATGATTCTTCATGGACAACAACATCTGTAAAAATGAATAAAGAATCAACAATAAATACAAAAGGTATTACTAATCTAGTACAACAAATAAAAAAAGATGAATCAACATGGGATAATTCTCATTCATTAACTACTAATTTAAAACAAACAAAAGATATTGAAAATCGAATACAACAAATAAAAACAGAAGAATCAACATGGGATGATTCTCAAGTATTAAGTCATAGTTCGAAACAATCAAAAGGTATTGATAATCCAGTAAAAATTATGGATACAAATGTACATATAAAATCATCACATCGGTAAATTTTCTTTTTTTTAAACAATATACTTGTTTACTTTTGATCTGTTAGAACGAGTTTTCGACAAATTAAGACTTATGCTTCTGAAATATTTTTGTTCGAGAATAATCCTTGAAAAATTTTATCGATAAAACTTTCAGTAAGACTACGTTATGTGCAAAAAATTTCAACATTTTTTTGATCGAATATCTCTTAGAAATGTATTTTTTTTTAAGAATTCAAGCAGTTAAATATTGATCCTATGTAAAACATGCATATTTTTGAAAGTTGTAAATTTAATCGAAAACTTCTAAAAAAAATTTGTGCATCACTAAGATCTTTGTCTGGATAAAAATTTTTCAGTTCAAAATTCGAATATTTTGACTATTCTTTATTTATTTTAAGACCAACATCATCGAACATCGTCGGTAAACTTATTACAACTTCTATGTCCGAACGTGCTGATTCAATAATATCTGAAAATACTTTACATGAAGTTGATAATGATGAAGATTATGAATGTAGGAATAATTTTGTTGCTCTCTCATTATCCTATGTAAAGTATTATTTTTTATTTTAGCAAATTGGAAAAAGAAAACCGATGAAGCACTTGTAACATCTATAAAAGATCATAGTTCTAAAAAAATACAACATTCATCATTACCTTATGATGGTAATAATTTATATGGTTCAATATCATCAACAAAATCATCGTTTAATAATGTATGATTAAAAAATAAAAAATATATTATTTATTTGTTTTTTTTTTTATTTTAAGATACAAATAAATGAATTAAAAGAAAAGATTGAAAAACTTGAACGTAATCAAGAAGATACACAAGAATTAAAACGACAATTAAAAGAAATGGAAAATAAAAAAAATAATTTTGAAAAATTATATAAAGAAAATGATCAAATGTTACGTCAAATTGAAAATAAATTAGAACAAGAAAAAAATGAAAAACAACGTTTAGAATGGACAACAAAAAATTTAAATATAGAATTACAAAATATTAAACAGAAACTTCAATCATTAGAAGATGAAAAAGATTTATTAAATCAACGTTGTATTAGATTAAAAGAAGAAAGAGATAATCATGGTAAATAAAACGAATACTAACAAAATTTGTTTTAAAACTAAGAGAAAATCTTACATAGATCAATTAATATTTTATTTCTCAGAAAAATTTGAGATCAAAATTTCTTATATTATAGACATAGATATTAAGAAATTCAAATTAATTAGGAAAATTAAGAATAATGTTTCATAGAGTGACATAAAATTGGAACTTTGATCGAGATGATGAGTTCCGGGTGAACTAACGCATTACTTCAGCTTTTGGTACGACTTGAGACAATTGTTGATTTATTAAAAGTTTTAAATATAATGAGTATAGAACCATTAGATACGAATAGTTTTTCAAAGGATATGTGATTTTCAGCCAAAACTTTGCCCAAATAAAGGTCTCAATTAGCTTGTACAATACTTATTAGAAAAGTACCTATATTTTGAAAAATTCGTATGTCTAACGAGGGAACCTCTCCAAGCGTTAATCGCCGATAGAGCTCATAAGTAAGACTCGATGAGACTAGTAAAAGTTCGGAAGGATTCGTCTCCATACGCTGTCCTTTCGGAGTTATGACAGTTTTACTGATTTTTCGACCTCTGGCAATGTTATTTATACGGAAGCCCAACAATGGAATTTTGTCCATGAACAGATCTCATGGTGATTAGAATGTCTTAAAAGTTTCAGTTAAAATGAACGTTTTTTTCTCATGATATTGTGTTGCTAAAAAGCTCGATTATTTTTACCTTTGCCTTTGAACTCTGATCGTTCTTTGAAAATTCAATATCTTGAGAAAGAAACGTTCATTGTAACTAAAACTTTTAGGACATTCTAATAACCATGATACCTGTTTATGGACAAAATTCCAGTGTTGGACTTTCCTATAAATATCATTGCTAGAGGTCGAAAAACCAGTAAAACAGTCATAACTTCTGAAGGACAGCGTATGAGGACGTATTCTTTCGGACCTCTGCTAGTCTCATCAAGTCTTACTTATGGGCAACATATAAGCCTAGAATTATTACCTCACATATTCCATTGTAGATCAATTTAATATTTCTTCAAATCATCTATACATATAAACTAAATAAAAATCTTTGTTATTTCTATTAAGATGAAAAATTACGTATATTACAAGCAAATAATTTACCAACATCAATACGAAGTTCACATCATGATGATGATATTGATAAAATTCAAGCTCGACATCGTGAAGAATTAAAATTATTATCAGCTGAAAATGATGATTTACATAATCGTACACAACAATTAGAATCTGATTTAGAATTACATAAAGAATCACTTGATGTAACTGTACGTTATAAAATTGATCTTGAAAAAGCATTAGAAGAAAAAACATTTTATCAACATGAATTAGATCATTTAAAATATGAAAAAAATCTTATTGAACAAGAAAAATTTGAATATAAAACTAAATATGATAGTTTACAAGATGAAATACGTATTATACTTTTGGATCGTTCAAAACTTGAACAAAAATTAACAAGTGAATTACAAGAACATCTAGAAGAAAAACAACGTTCAACTGATGATAAACAAAAATATCGAATTGAAATTGAACAATTAAATATTAAATTAAATGATGCTGAAACACGTTTACGTTTATTACAAACACAAAATGAAACATTACTAGTATCAAAAGATCGTAATATTAAAAATGAATTTGATTCACTTTCACAACGTCTTACACAAATTGAATCAAATAAATTAAATGCTGAACAACGTTATCATAATCAACATAATGAAATAACAAATAAACAACAACAACAACAAATTTCAAATCAACAATCTATTAATAATATACAAGATCAACATTCACAGTAAGAATTATTCTATATATATATAACAGAGATGTCCATCGCGGCTGAAAATCTGCCGCTGCCGCGCCGCGGCCTTATAAAAAAAAGCTGCCGCACCGCTGCCGCGCCGCGACGCTGCCGCACCGCGATGACTTATAAAAGAAACGCTGCCGTGCCGCTGCCGCGATGAATTATTAAATAAACGTGCCGCCACCGCGCCGCTGCCGCGACGGTTTTCAAAAAAGTGTTTCTAATTTCACTGCTGTGACTATATTTGACTAGAGATATAGGTACTAGTCCATCAGATTTATTCAATATCAGGGCGTTTCATTTGTAAATCCTGAAATTCTATTAAATTCATACAGTTTTTCAATGTCCTCCAAAAAAAATCCTGCCGTTGCCGCGCCGCTGCCGCGATGGTTTTTTAAAAAACCTGCCGCTGCCGCGCCGCCACCGCCATCGCGGCGCTGCCGCTGCCGCGATGGACATCTCTGATATATAATAATTTAATAAAATTTCATATTTTAATAGTTCTTCATCATGTAAAAATTGTAATGCAATTCAACAAAATAATAAACAACAATATGAATATCAATTACAAACTGAAAAAGATAATGAACATTTACGTCATACATTTTCATATCCAAAACAATATCAATATTTAAATAAACCATTTCTATCTGAACAAAACAATGAAAATTATTTAATAGAAAATTCAAGAAAAATTCGTTCTGATACAGAACGTGTTAAAACAGAACTTAATCGTTTACGTCAAGATTTTGATAATTTAATAACAAATTATGAACCAATTAATAATTATCAACAACAAATACAATTACATTCATCAATAGATACATTTCGTCAATTTTATGAAAATGAATTACGACAACGACAATTACTTATGTCAAAATTAACTTATGGATTAAAATCATCATTAACAGAAAATTATCATCAATTATCATCACCACCATATTTAAATCATAATCATTCATTTAATGATAATTGTACAATATGTACAAATAATCGTTTTCTTCGAAAACGACTTGATACAGCTATTGATACAAGTTTAGCTGATCAACGTTTACAAAAAATAAAACAATATTCAACTATACCAAGACAAGCATCATCATTATTATCAATAAATACAATTAATAATAATGATATTATGTCATCTATGGAATTTTTACGTGAACGTTATTATGTTTGAATTTTTTTCTAAATGAAGTACAGTGAATTTTTTTTGTTTTTTCTTTCTTTCTTCCATGTATAATCTAAGTGATAGTGTTTTTATTTCTTCTTTTAATACATCATGTGGTGCTTTGTTTTTGTTTTTTTCTTTCACTAATTAAAAAAAAAAATAATAAAGATAAAAATTATAAATATATATATATATTCTTTCAGATTTATTAATGGATGGTGCTGGTAGTATTACATTTTGGGGTTATAGTCCTAGTCTATGTCTAACAAAATATATTGATAAACAATTAGAAGATTTACCTCTTCGAATTTTATTGATTGGTAGTGGAGATATTCGTCATATATTTCATACATTAGCATTAACAAAATCACCAATACATATTTATATTCTTGAATCTCAATTAGAAATATATGCACGACATTTACTTTTTCTTCAATTATTATTTACATCAATGAATCAAATTGGTTTACAAGAAAAATGTGAACATTATCTTGAATTATTTGCTAATTTACATATTAATACACATACAGAACAATATTTAAAAGAAGCAGCAACTCAACTTATTCAATATATAACAAATATAAATGGAGAATTTCAATTTGCATCTAATATAACAATTGATACAACATTATTAAAATATAAAGAAAAAGATTTTCTTGAAGGTATATTTCAATTTTGGCGAGTCTCACCTACTAAACAACCATTTCCAGCTGAATTAGCATGGGATGGTCGTGTACGACAATATTTAGGTATGTATAGTAAAAAGAAAATCACACAGTTTACTTTACCATATTGCTTCGAATTTGAATCCAACAACAAAATATTTATATAATACTTGACACTCTACAGTTGCTTAAAGTGTAACGCAATACACAATAATTGACAGTGCAAAGCTTTTTATAGCATTTTACTGTACGATGTTTTATATAGTAGTACTGTAGAGTAGATTATGATGTAAATGAGTGTAAAATAACTTACGCTCCAAAGTACTGTTTATCGTTTACGATGTCAAGCAGTGTACAGTATTTTATGGCTTGAAGCACGGTATAATAATGTACGGTATGAAGGAGTCTAAAATAATTTACAGTGCAAAGTATTCTCTATTAGTCAATAGTGCAAAGCACTGTATATAGCCCACGGTCCAAAGTTCTCTATTTATAGTTTACAGTACGAAGCATTGTATAGTAGTTTAGAGTACAAAGTATTGTGTAGAGTGTCCCAAAAGTTCGATCGAAAAAGAAATGTAAATATTTTTCCAATAGTTTAAACAATTTGCGTCAGGTTTTTATAGATTCATTTCATCTTTATTAAAGTTTTATTTCATATAAATTTGTGTTTGATACATGTATAAAATAATTATTTACGAATACAATACATACATCTATCGTTTTGGAAAATGTCTATTAAAATGTCACATAAAATTTATTTCGATCTTATTATTGATTTTCATTTAACATTTGCTTAGTTGTGTAAGGTCAACTGATTGTAATGTCCATTGAAATTTATTGTTATTTCTATCACACATGCTAGCTGTATATAGTTAACGGTACAAAGTTCTGTACAGTAATTTATGATGTAAAGTATTGTATAACACTTTATGATGCGATGCACTGTATAATAGTTTACAGTGCAAAGCAGTGTACAGGTGTGTACAGTGCAAAAGCTTTTTTTAGTAATTTACTTTGCGATTCGGTAGACAGTAGTTTAGAGTACAAAGTACTATATATAGTCAACGATACGAAGTTCTGTGCAGTAATTTACGATGTGAAACGCTGTACATTAGTTGACGACGTGAAGTAGTAGTATAAAAATAGTTTATGGTGTGAATCATTATATAGTTATGATAGTCTGAAGTACTGTATAGTACTTTATTATACGGTGCACTGTACAACTAAGTGCTAACTACTGAGAAAACATTGCTGGTATACTGGTAGGTGTTTTTAGAAATACTGTATCATGGTATATTGTACCATATCTGAGCTGTTTGCAATAGCTGCAGAAGTGAAATTGGCTCTAGCTATGCGATAAATTTTTTTACTGAAGTTATTGCTGCAAAAATATTTATCAGTAAAATATGTTTTGAAATTGTTGTCTTCTCGATTAATTTAGATTCTTTGTAATAAATGATTCGAATTCGGATACGAAAACTGTCTGTAACCGTTTTCAAATGAAGCCGAAAGTCGTAAATACTACGGCTGATTCTTATGAGTTTCGTAGTATATTGATCATAGTGCGAACAAGTATGAGATACGAACAGTAGTCGGCCACTAATTTTCTTTAAATCAATACATAACTCGAAAGTACTGTATTCTGTCGAAATAATCTAAATATCGGAAGACTATAATTCTTGTTGGAAAGTTTAATGTTGTTATACGATTAGTTTCTTTTGAAACTTGACGATAAAATCCCGTTTGTTCTCAAGTCACTTCATAAAATGACGATCTTCAAGCGAAAGTTTTGATTTGTTTTTCAAAATAATGAAAATAAGTTTCAATAGCAACAGTAAGAGCTCATTAGATCAAATATTGCTGTCATTTTTCGAAAGTTTCATCCTATTCAAAACCTTTTAATAGTTACATTGTATTTCTCTCAGTGACAGAGAATTAAAATGAATTGGACATAAAGAAAATCAATGAAAGCCTAGTACAGATCTATCGTATGCCGCAATACTATTAATTTCATGGATTTTTGATACAATATGTACTATTTCTTAATAAATGATTTGTGGTGTATATAACTAAACATGCATTGTATTTATTTTGTACAATATAGAAACATGTTTTTGTTACTAAATTCGACGTTTCGACTAATTCCAAAATTTTTAATCTCATCGATGATGAGTCAATTTTTCCTCATATTTAATTTTCATTTAGATTATTTTTAATATAAAACTTTTCTTTAAAAATTTAAAGGACCACGTTTCGATACTCGTCGTAATGCTTTTGATTGGGATTTACATATGAAATTATCTGAACGTGGTTTCAAACGTTTAAATGCACATGAATATGGTGATTGGCGTGAAAATGGTCTTGCTTTTCGTTTAACACATCAAGATTATACACAACCAAATCGAACACTTGCTTCTGCATTTGTTTTTCAAAATTCTGATGGTACTAAACAAGCTCGTCGTGGTTATTGGGGTGATATAATAACAGGACCATTTCTTGCACATGGTTTATTACCTATTGATAATGATGATCCACAAATGCAAACTAAAGCTAATGATAAATTTGTTAAAACAGCTACAGATGTATCTGAATATAATGTTCTTAAATTATTAAGTCATCTTCAAGAACAACATAATCAAATTAAAATAGTATTTTTACCATTAAATAGTATTTCAGATTTATGTACTGCTAGTAAAGAACGATATCGTCATTTACAATTTGATTTAATTTATATTGGTTGTGGCTTAACACATTATCTTAATGAACAAGGAGAAAATTTTTCATCATCAATTATGTCAAAAGATTCTACATTAATATTAGAATTACCAACATTTCTTCTTGATCTTAAAAACGAACAAATTGAACAATTAGAAAAACGTTATGATGAAATGGCAAAAAATATTGGTTGTATATTACAAGATAATGAAGAACTTAAAACTAATGCTTTTAAAATTTATAAATATAATCGTTCATAATTATTCAATAAAACTAACTGATAATTGTTGATTTTAAACTTTCTAATCTTTCGTTATGAAATTCTTGTTACAAAAAAAAAGGAAAATAAATTTTCTACAATAATTTTTATATTAATCATAATCGCAATTCCAAAAAGATCAATATATTTCTTAGACGACTCGTTAAAGAAATATGTAGAATTCACTAGTCATCGAATATTAAAAAAAATCGGAAAAAAGTTTCTCGTATCGTCAGGGTGGTTATCTTATTTCAATGGAAATTATCAAAGTACGGTTAGATCTTAACAATAGAACCAAATCTTTTTTTTTGATATTTTGCAATGAAAATATGAACTAAAGACGATGAGCTATTGAAATTTTATGAGAATCGGTAAAAAGTAATCGAGAAAAATTAGTTCGAAATTTCCAAAGGAAAACTTTTAATTTAGACAAAATTTGACTTCTGATGGCAATTTTTCATGAGTATAATAAATTAATTCGGCATGTATTGAGGTACTCATCATATGACGAGAAAGTATTAGCACAATAGTTAGAGCTGGAACTTTATTAGTCAAAAACGTTCAGCCTTATATTTCTGAATCGTAAAAATTGATAAATTCGATTTCAATTATGTTTTTAGTTACCACAAAAGAATTGAAGAATGTATGGGTGTTTCATTGCTCGCTCAACTTAGGTTATCTTAACAATAAATTACAGTAATGTGAACATACTTTAAAATTTATTAAAAGAAAAAATATTTTTAATTCAAATTTCTTACTTACCATCAAATCCTTTCAATAGGTCTATACAATAAATATTTACGATGTATCTTTATAATAGCTAATTTAATACTTTAACAGAAGTAATTTCAAATCAAAATATTATTTGTATTATCATCTATTTTTCTCAACAGACATATTCAATATCTAACAAAAAATCTAATTAATGTGATTTGAAAATCAACAAAAATAAAATAAGTACTTTTTTTAAATAAAACGATAATTTTCTTATCTCACAACAACAACGTTTAAAAACTATACTACTGTATCAGAAAATATTCAAATTCGAAATAATATCTTCCTATTTTATTTTTACTTTAAAATTTTTTTCTAACAAAAAAAAAAAATTTATTTCATTTTTTTTCTTTGTCGTGCTAATTCAAGTAAATTTGATATTAGACAAGCTACTGTTACTCGACCAACACCACCGGGAACTGGAGTTATCCATCGAGCAATACGTTTTACTTCTAAATAAATAAAATAAATTTTCTTTTAAAAAAAAACAAAAATTTCATTTAACAAAATTTACCATCAAAATCAACATCACCAACAAAACGTTTATTATGCATTACAGCTTTATCTGTCCAACTCTTTGATATACCAACATCAATAACAATAGCACCTTCTTTAATCATACGATGTGTTACAAGTTCTAATCGAAAAAATAAAACAAAAAACAAAACAAAAAACAATAAATTTTACTTGGACGACCAACAGCTGATACAATAATATCAGCATGTTTACAATACCATGTTAAATTATTAATATGTGTATCACGATGACATATTGTTACAGTTGCATCACTAACTAAACTATTTTTTGAATCAGCTACTGTTTGACTAAGCATAAGTGCTAATGGTGTACCAACATATTTTGAACGTCCAATAACAACAACATCTTTTCCTTGTAATGGTTCATTTATTTCAAGTAATATTTCTCGAACAGCAGCTACAACAGGTATAGTTATTAATGATATTGATTTTTGTCTATATAAATTATAATTTAATATTGAATGAGCATCAACATCTTTATCTGAACGAATACAATTAATAAATTCTTCAGTTTTATCAATAATATGTAATGGTAATGGTAATTGAAGAATAATACCATCAACATTATCATCATTATTTAATTGTTGAATTGTATTTAATAAATTTAATGATGTTACATGCATTAAATGATTAATAACATGAAATTCAATACCTTAATTAAAGTATAGAAGAAAAAAAGAAAAAAAAACATAGATATTAAAAAAAAATCAATAATATATTAACATAAAAACAACCGATACGTTCGGCGATACGTTGTTTATTTCGTACATATAATTTGCTAGATTCATTTCCACCAACAAGTATAGCAACAAGTTGTGGACGACGTTTATATTTTTCAATAAATTCTATACATTCATTTTGACATCTATTTAATATACGTTCAGCTATTGGTTTACCATAGAGTATATTATGTTTTTGTTGTATAGTTTGTGTAGAATCTGTAACAAGAAATCTGAATTGAATATATATATATGTTATTAGTTTAATTAAATAATTTTTTAAAAGTAAAGAAAATATTCAAACCTTGTTTGATAGATAGTTAATTTGAATAGATGTTTAATTGATAAACGAAACATTTTTTTGTCTTTTTTGACTAATTTTTAAGAATGTTAAAACAAAAAAGAAGAGATTACAAGAGAACTTGATTGCTGATAAATATAAACCAGTCGATTAAATTCTTACGCCATCTGTCAAATGTCGTACTAGTACAATATATTGATAATATTTTCTTAGTAAACATAAAAAATTTTGATTGTCTTGAAAATGGATTTCGTCAAGTTATGATTTTTGCTATTGTTGATTTATTATTCAATGCAATCGAGATATTTTTTTGAAAAGAATGAATTTTCTCATGACAAGATTTAGATAGAAATCCATGAAAGTTATAATGCTTTAGTAATTCTCATTATATTCAAATGATTATGGCAGCGGAGTTAAGTATGTAACCAGATGAAACTTCGAGAAGACTCAGTCTTCTGTTCACTACAAACGATTGAATTTGGCTTAATCCTCATTTGAAAGTGTTATCAGAAGACTTCCGCCCGCTATTTAAACGTAAGAAAAGTTCTTCAATTGGTAAATCATTTTTGAGTCAGAACTAAAAATGTAGGTGACAGAGGTCCAAACAGGCCTCGTTTTTTAAGCGTGTACGGCCTGTCAAATTTTTCGAGCGTGTACAATAATGATGACAGAATAGAAACTAGAGGTCCAATCAGGATACTAGGGCTATTGCTTAACCCGATCCTGACCTGATTATCATAGGCATCACCCATGGTTTTTCGACTAATGAAAGTGACAGGTCCCGACAGGCCAAAAGTTGCTTGAACCTCTGACTTTCACTAGTCGGAAAATCATGGGTGATGCCTATGACAGTCAGGTCAGGATCGGGTTGTGCAATAGACCTAGTACCCTCTTTGGATCTATGGTTTCTAGTCTGTCATCATTATTGTACTCGCTCGAAAAACTTGACGAATTTTTTTCTAGTCTTGATCCCAGCTTAGAGAACATTGTTTCACAATTTATTTGCAATAAAATTTAAAAAGATTTGATATACTCATGTTTCGATTAATTCAGCCGACACAATATTACTTATTTTAGTCCTGTTTCCATAATTTCACTTGAACTAATATGATTTATAACATCATTTATATTCTCATAAATTATCAACCTGTCGTTTATATACGGCTAAGATAATATTTTTACATCGTTCATGCATAGTGTTCGATTCTAATTTTGAATTAAAATATGAAATTTGAAAATTGTTGACCCTTCATAACTTTTCGAGTTTGATTCTTCGAAATATTTGACTATTGAAATAAACTTTACATATCTTTCTTTTTTTTTTGTTTTTATTTTATCAAAATAAAACAGATTGTCTTAAGCGGAACTGTGCATTAACAAATAAAGTAATAGATAGCACCGTATATAAATACACGCATACAAACAAAAAACAGGAAGAAAAAAAAAAAAACAAATCAAAGTTTAGTTTTTAATTAAGACCAAAATCGTAAACGTGATTTTATTGAACGAAAACTTTCTTCAACAGATGAATCAGGTGATGAACAACGTACAAATCTTGGTAATGATGATTTACGTCGTCGTGATGGAGTATGATAAATAGCTGTTGTTAATAATGAAGATTGATTACTACTTGTTCGAAAAATTGTAGATATAGAACGATCTATAAAAAAATAAAAATATTGAATAGAAAATAAAACAAAAATATTTATTTATTTTTTCTTACGTTGTTTTGTAATAGAAGGAAATGATTTTGATTGATTAGTTAAATATTGTTGAGTTTTTAATGTTGATAATCGTGTATAAAAAGGAGTTTTTAAACTATTTTCTTTAACATATGCTCGTTCATATTCTAATGCATCCATCATTTGTATTTTATCTAATGGTGTACGATGTGCAAATAAATAAATTTTATTTTCAATATAATCATGTAAACGCCAAGAAAAAAATATATTAACAAGATTTTCTTCATCTAAATGAATATCTAAAATAAAACAAAAATAAAAATATTCAAAATTAATTTCATTTTACTTTTTCCATCACTAAGATCTTCAATTTTTGCATGATCTAAATCAGCTCGTCCAATATAAATCAATGTATTTCGTCGATCCTATTTTCCAAAATAAAAAATTTTCTTTCATCTTTTTTTTTCTATTACTCAACATACTTTTCTACAAATAATAAGTACATGATCAAATAGAAATAAAATCACAGATTCTTTTTTTCCATTTTGATATAAATAAGCATCAGCACGACCAAAACCTTGTGTACTTGTTTCAAGAATATCTTTTCCCTAAAATTTTGAAAATTATATCTTTAAGTTATATCGAAAATATTATGATTGACATAATGATTCTCATTATACAGTGCTGGCCAAAAATATAAGACCAGCATATTTTTGGTTTTTTTTTTCTACTACACCACGTATCTATCTCAAAGCCAAATAGTGATTTGAGTTGCTCTATCAAATCCATAATCAACCATATCTTCACAGAGGAATTAAGACAGTAAAGGTCCTAAAATACAAAAACCAGCATTTTTCAGAGCCAGCTTTGAATAGTGCCATCTTAAAGAACGCAAAATTAGGGGTCGCCGCGCTTTCTACGACTTTTCCTTGCAAAATTACAAGCATCGAAAAAATGCACTTTTTCAGCGATTTTTTGAAAAATTTCACTTTTTTTTCGATGCTCGTAATTTTGCAAGGAAAAGTCGTAGAAAGCGCGGCGACCCCTAATTTTGCGTTCTTTAAGATGACACTATTCAAAGCCGACTCTGAAAAATGCTGGTTTTTGTCTTTTAGGACCTTTACTGTCTTAATTCATCTGTGAAGATATGGTTTATTATGGATTTAATAGAGCAACTCAAATCACTATTTGGCTTTGAGATAGATACGTGGTGTAGTAGACAAAAAAAAACAAAAATATACTGGTCTTATATTTTTGACCAGCACTGTATTTAAGAATTTTAATAAACAATATTTTATTTATTTTACCTGCCAATTTTCGATTGTATGTTGCCATTTATGAATAATTTCTATATATTCCATACGTCTTTTTTGTTCATTAATATAATTTGCAACATCACGCATTGTATTTAATGCTTGTTGAATATTTTTATAATCTTTATGTTCATATGAAGTATATTTTAATAATTCATTTAATTGTAATGGATATTGACAAATACGTTGAATTGGTGTTAGAAGAAAAGCATCTAATTTTAATTCAATCATATTTGCTTGTAATCGACATGTCTAAATAATTAATTTTTTTTTCAAAAAAAAAAAATTATTTAATTTACTTCAAAAAAATTTCGATAAATAATATTATTTTCTAATTTTGATAATTCTAAACATGATAATGAATGATTAATACAATAATCTGAATATTTTTTAAATTCTTCTTTCTAAAAAAAAAAGAAAATTATTTATATTTATATAATTTTAATCTTACATAAAGAAGAAAACATTTTCCAATAAGACTTTTATATGGATTTAATTCATTAATTGATAATTTTAATAATTGAAAAAATGTTTGTTGAAAATCATAAATTTCTTCAATATTTCCCATTAATAATTCAATTTGTTTTTCAGAAAATAAATCTCGACGTAAACGCATTTTTTTAATATAACCCTAAATAAATAAATAAATATAAATCATAATCTTCTTATAATTAACTTACATCAACTAAATTTTTTAAATGTCCTATATAATCATATTCAGTTTTATAAATTTCTTTAATTATATTAGTACGTTTAATAAGATTTTCATTAGATATTTCTATATCATTATTAACTGATGATGTTTGATTACTTAATGAATGTGAATGACTTCGAAAACCTATTAAATAATAATAAAATATAGATTAAAAAAAAAAGCAAAGATTTTTCTAACCAGAAGAAGATGAACATGGAGATGATAGATAATTAAGATTACAATTAGATATTATTGGAAGATCTTCATCAATTAATGTTGAAGAACATTGTTTACGACGTAATTGAATTGGATCAAAATGATGATTATTAGTTGTTGGCTTATAATGAATAAAACAAAAACAAAAACAAATATGCAAATATTTATTTAATGACAAAAGAAAATTTATAATTAAGATTTTTGTCAAAATGTGAAATAAGTAAGAAAACATAAATCTATGTCAATTCAATTTAATTTTTAGGCTTCTGACTTTTCTTTTTTTTACAAAATCGATATTTTTCTCATTTTACAATGCAAATAAGATTCTTTTTTTTGATATTGATCAAGAAGCCAAAACTAGTCAAACGATAAAATTTCGTTCTCGTTTTTTTTTTTGTTTTGCTTGTCTTTCAATTTTCCCAGAAGCAATAAAAATGAACATATTGAGTGTTGTCTCATACATATAAAACATCTCATAAATGAAATATTTAGAAATTCGACACCTTTCATTTCACTTAATATATCATATTTTAATATCAACGAACATATATAATATTTTCAATATGGTTTCAAATCTATCATGTTAATCTTGAGTTTAACTAACTTTTAATTTTTGTGTTACAGCTTGTTCAATAACAATCGGTCGAAATTTACATTCTTTAACATGTTGATAATGACGTCGATTTTGTTTATCTAATTTTCTTGTTGATATTTCTCCATCATTTTGTCGTTCCAATCGTTGATAATGTCTAAGTGCTTCGGATATAAGTGAAGAATTACCTAAGAAAAAGAAAATATATGTATATCGTATGAGAATGATTAATTATAAAGATTGCATGTATAATATAAGTCTTTCTTTTTGTTTTTTTATCTCAATAACAGATCATTGACATGATAAAGTAATAGAAAAAAAAAAAAAAAAATGAAAATCTTAATGCGTAAAAAGCTTTCACTCTTATTTCATCACATTCCGACAGATACCAGGTGTCGTCTATCAAAAATAATTACATATTCATTACTCATGTTATATTTTCTTCTTCTTCTTCTTTAAAACAGTGAAAATGATTGTTGTTTTTTATTGATCAGGTATATAAGAAAATCTTAACTCATTAAATATCAATCATTCATCTTTTTTTGTTTTTTTTTGTATTTTACATGGTTTTTTTTTTTATTCTAAATATGATAAATGAGATAATAACCTTGACTGTTCTCTTGTATTCATTTCTTTTGAACAATAACATGCAGATGTTTAAATTTCTAGTATGAATTAAAAGACAACATTATATTCAACAAATATTATACACATGCCGACATAATAGTTATTGTCATATGAACTAATATCCTTTAATATTATCAAGTTCATTGACCTCTACATAATTGCAATATATATATTTATATAACAGTTACACACTTCCAACTGTGAAAATCTTGATCATAAGATTAGCAAACAAAAAAAAAAGAAGTAAGGAAGAAAATCTTTAACATCATTAGCACGAGAAGTCTTTTAAAAAAAGAAATTTCTATTTTGACACATTTTGTCTAATTTTGCAAAAAAACAAAATAACAATACAAATATGAACACTTCTCCCTAAGGATATGATGATGAATGATTGATTTATTTATACATGTATATAGTCTTGCTTTTCTTACTTCCCGGAAATCACTTTTCAACACCTTCTGTATACAATTTCAATATCAATTGCACAAGACGTTAGACATACATTTCTAAGCCTTTTTTCTATATGTACATACTGACTTATTCGATAGGTTTCAATCATCAACGTCTTATTTGATTAACATCTTGACACGAACGTGTGTCTTCTCTTTGCTGAATTAGCCAATGTACATATATATACACACACTCCAATCATCATCACCATCCTTGATAAAGAGTGATAAGAACATGATGTTTCACTCTACATCTAGTTGACACGCGATCTTAACAAAAAGAAAATAAGGGAAAAAAAAATGTGGGAAAATTCTATTCTCTCCCATCATCATCATCTAAGTTACTTAGCTTTTCTTTTACCTAAAAGCAATCACCCACGGTGATGATGATGTCTGTTTAATTCACTTATATTCTCTCTTGATGATATGTTTATGGATATATCTGCAAAGTTTCAACAAAAAAAAAAACTTTAACCTTTTGTTGTCGTCATTATTTATTTAATTCATTTACCATTCTGTTTATCATTTTAATGAGCGATATAATAATGTTTCTACCATATGGAATAGAAGATATTTGATATTTTAATGTTATATAAGTTTAAAAATAAAATTCTCTATTGAATGATATTTTCATTTTTTTTTCTTGTCAAGAAACTACAATTGATTCATATTGATCTTTTTATTAAAAAAATCAAGTATGTTGATGTTTATGTTTGCCTCCCGGTAAAACACATCATAAACATCAGACAACATAAACGAAAAAAAAAAAAAGGAAAAACGACCACTAACTGTGGTGCACATACATACACACACATGCAAATCATCATTCTATCTTGGCAACACCTGTATTGGTTCAATAGCCACTTAAATGAGCAATGAATCGAGACGTAAAAAGAACGAAAAATGTCAACGTAATGTGCGCGTATATTCCTTTGATGTGTCAAGTACCACAAGGACTAATGAACTCAAAAGAGCAACAGGACTATTCATCTATATATATATATATATATGCTCGTATGATCTTGTTAAAGAAAACGAGTCATTGATCAATGAAGAGCTAGTTTATATTAAGACTTTTCAATTTTAAATCTTCTTGTCAACTAATAACGATCAATCGTATATCCTAGGGGAAACAGACCAATTGTATCTACATGTGATTTTTATAATTGCTAAAACAAAAAATAACAACGAGTGTAAAGCCAATAACCCCCTTCTGCTTGATCCTTGTCTAATATAAATTAAACATATCGCTTTGTCGGTGGTCTTATGCATATATATATAGATAGAAAAAAAAAATAAGTCTATCACTTACGTTTAAGACAACATCGTACAGTAACCGATGTTGATTGTCCATTTTCTTTTATATAACGAAAACGTATTTTTCTCATTATAATAATAAATTTCGTTGAATCTATTTGTTAGTAGTTATATGAGTTAATGAGACATGTGAGAGAGAGGAAGATATTCAATCTATCTGTTAGATGAGTAAATGTTCGAAAGAATGAAAAGAGAAAAAGACAAGATTAAATAATATGAACCAATACAAGAATGAATATGTATATATGATCAAGGCAAAGAGAATCAGAGAGAGAGAGAGAGACAGCGAAAGAAAAAAACGAATTTTTATTCGCCTTTTCTTTTTTTTTTTCTTCTTTTTCGGTTCGATTCTCTGTTCTAATAGACAGACGCGAACGATGATGCGTTTTTTCCAAGCCAATGAACATGATACCTCATACTGTGAGAGTCGAAAAATCAACAATCGACTTCATCAAATGAAATGAGAAGCATCATTCTCATGTGACCACTTTATTGAAATACAACGGTATTCTTTTTCTTCCCTTAAACAAAACTCATTTCCGTGATATGTTTATACAGGCGGAGTTTTAAAATATGCATCAACACCTTTTCATTGTCATATCATTTGTTCACTCAAGAATTGTAATATGAGCTTGAGGGAGAGAGAGAGGAAAAAAAATAATAAAAAAATTTATTAAATCAAATTCGGTTTTTTTTTTTCTTATTAATCAATTCAGATATGATCAATGATCAAAAATAAAACGACTCCATAGAGACATTGGTTGTAGTTAAACAGATGTTCACTTATATGATTCATTTCGAAACTATAATCTGATAATATGAATGGTCGATTTGACACGATTTTGATTATTCAGGTCAAATGATTGGTCATCGGGGAGTTTAACTTACCGGAAAATTATGTTATCACATGAAATTTGTTTTTCGACAAGATAGAAAGACATTACAGATTGATCAATTCGTTATTTTATTGAAAACATTAACGATACATTTTTCTTTAAGGCTAAGAAAAACTAGATGGTATTATGCGGCGCGAAAAACACTGCTTCAAAAGAGACTCATGTTTAATTCGAATCTGGCGATTTTTGTCGCATTAAATTAGAAAATTTACGTTTTCATTGATCCATTAATCGAAGAATAAAAGGTACTGACATACAGACATGACGAAACTCATTACTATGAGACCATTATCAACATTTAGCAAAATCCTTATCTGTAATCAGCTTTATTTGTTGCTGTCTTCATTTTAATTATTTCGAAACCTAACATCAACATCAAATCTCGGTACATAAAATCGAGAAAAATTTGCCCTGTATACAGATTTCAACGAGCACCAGGCGATGTGACGTTCTCCAGATTATCGCGTTAGAGAAAGAAAAACTCGACGTCGTCAAGCATGCGAAATAAGGTACGGTCGTAGTAACTGGAAAAAGCTGCATTTTCATCAACAAACTGATCGAAATCAGACACAAGCTGAAAACTAGCCATGTCAGAATTCATCACTGCGCGATTTACGTAAAAGCCTGTCAACATTCCTCTAAAAAATATTATCGATAGGTCGTTTGTTTCATATTTAAGGAAAGAGAGTGAATTTATATGTGATTGGAACATCATAATGAAAGTTGAAAAAAAAAGGAGCTTTTCATTCGATCTCGACACTTTTCTAACTTTCTGTTCTCAAGATCATGACGACGGAAAATGTAAAAAATATATGCGTGCGTTTAGCTACAACGTGACGAATCACTACACAGATGCTGCGCACTTTAAAAACTAAATGGTATTCGACTTTCACTCGAATACAAAATGCATCATACTTCTGAAGGTGAAGCACGATATGAACAGTGTTTTTTTACTCAAATATATGTTCACGAGTAGAAATATATTTGGTAAGTAAAAGTGTCTTTCGATTTTTCTTCATTTACATTATCAACATATCCAACAAAAGCAGAAGAAAAACAATGGAATTCACCATGTTTTTGCTGTGTTTTTTTTTTCATTCTTACCAGAAAGAGAAAAAACGCGCCTTAAAAGCATCGTAGAAAACCTAAAAATAAAACAGAAGGCAACGTCTATAGAGTATGAAATTTGTCTTTGAGATTCTTCTTCACTCACACTCAAATTTCAAACATTTTATTTGACACAGTCCAATATGTCAATCTGTGTAACTAAAGTTCAAACTATTTTCTATATAAATCTTACTTAAATAAATTGAATACTACCTAGTTGTTGTTACTCTTTGTTTCTAAAAAATGCAAGCTATTGTCACAGTTTTTTGTTAATAAGCAATATTTGACATGTATTTGACTTTTTTTTTGTATTAAATATTAATTTCGTGTCTAGCAAACACAAACATGATTAGATTTTGTCTTGTCAGGAATCTTACGTTACAAACTGGTATCTACTCAGTATCGACAACCTATGTTTCTTGCACATATTCAATAGTTATATGTCTTGTGCATTGATTTTATGGTATACTTGCTCTTCTCAGCGACATTCTTGTCTAGAATTATTTCCAAAACTTTAAAAAACTGCAATAGTATACGAAGATCTCTTTCGTAAAAGAGGTCGACCATCTCTCATCTCAAAATAATGTTTTATAGCAGTGTTCACTTATGTTAGTAAAGAATGTTGTACCAATATTCAAATGGTATTCCATAACGTTTTCTAGAATTTAGAGACCTTTGCTTCGGACCGATCTTAAATTTCGCGTAGTAATGCTCTATCTCTGTAGTAAGAGTGAGAGTGTGGATGACGATGTCAACGCTTCACATCCTTATCCAGACCCCACTGCACCTATAACCACACCCACACCCAGCTTCAAGCCTTTAGCAACATTCACAGACAGAGAGACGTGATGTGACTCTTTCTGCGGCACCCACACTAAGAGAAAGGTCGGCTGACTTTTTCCCCTTGAAGCTTGAAGACTCAATTGAACTCAACTTTCAAATTTTACATATATCTGTACATGTCTGTCCTTAATGTTTTTTTGTATGATTTTTTTGAGTGAAGTATTGATCACCTTGCACTATCGGTTAATTGATTATTTGAGATATCATTGGTCTTCATTGATTCATCAGATGCATTTATTTGACAATGATGCATGAATTGAATGTAGTGAAAATATCGATTGAGATAGTCAGTGAAGTATTTTTGCTTTGATTAAAAGCAATGAATATCTGCCATTGATCGGATTCAATTGGTGCCGTTTGTTCGAAAACATCGTGTTAAATTGACACATTCGACAATATTTCGTCGAATACTCGGTGTGATTCGATAGAGAACGATAAGCATAAAGGTCATCGCAAAATGCTCAATCATGAATAAGACTCGCATACAATGACGAGGTAAAAGATCAGAGCAAATCATATTCAAAGTAAGAAAAATAATTGCTAGAATACCAACAAAAAACAATTCAAAGTTGAGCAATATGATGCGTTTTATCAATTTCAAGTCTCGACGCATTTTTAATTGACGATTTCCATTGACTCTTGATGAGACTTGACCTACATAACTCACAAAAAGACGATATACAACTGTAAGAGTTATATTTGATATAACAAATGTTATTACACCCATATATAATGGGAGATGCCATTTTAATAAGGAAACAAAACATAGATTGTCAATAGTAAGTTTCACCATATTACCTGTTAGGAAAACAGGTAAAGTAAAACTAAAATCAAATATCCATTGGACAAGAACGATCATAATTTGACAAATTGGATTCTTAAAAAAATTGATTCTTCTGATCTTCAAATATTTTTCTATTGCTTGCAAAATCAATGAATGCTGAATACAAGCCGTGGTAGAATGAAGAAAATAAGCACGTAACGCACAAAGATCATCAATGTTTGGTACTGCTTGTCGATCCCAGATTAGCATGTAGACGGCTATCGCTGTATGGTTAGCGGAAAATACAAAAATAGCTAGAACAGTATTACAAACTAATAGAGTAGAAAAATTAAAACATAGCTTTCTATAAATAATAACAATCGTTAGACCACTGAAAGCTAGTAGAACATTAAAACAACAAATGATTATGTATATCCGATTGATGATTGAAGGAAAATTCATCTTGCTATAAATTGAAACTTGGACAGTTTTATTAAGTTCAACAATATTTTATCAAGTCAAGATTTTTTCTGTACGAAGAGAATCAAGGAATTAAGATAAAGATCGATAATAATAATAACATGCTTACCTTTCTAATCTGCAACAAAAATGCGTAAAAACCGTTGTTGCAAGGCAAAAAGAACTTAAAAAAACTACGACATTCTCTTTAAATGAAACTAACTAGTGTTTTTTGCAGAAAAAAATATGGCACATTATCTGTTTTATAAGTGAATGGTTATTTTATTTCATTCTAGAGCAACGATAGTACTTCGTTTTAATATGAAGACATATGATATATCCTAATGGAAAGAAGCTTAATGACAATATGAATTGCAAATGTGTTAGAACATATTCTTACCTTTTTTTTTGTTCAAATCTCTTTTCTCGATTTTTCTTTACTGAACTACAGAAAAGAAGATTCAAAGTACTCATGATTTAGTTGTCATCGTATGGAAGTCTCGTGGGGGATCTTCCGCTATTTTTTTTTCTTACAGTATTATTTATTTATTCAAATTTTCCGAAAGAGCTTTTCAATCTCGTGAATCAGAATTGATCGAGATTAAATTCATCTATAAAAACATGAACAAATTTGCTCTATATTCTTTTACATAAGTGCGATGGTTTTGATTACGTCTTCGATCGATCTCTTTTTGTTATTCTGTTTCAATAATATCACTTGTTTGTTGTAGATCTAGTAATCTAGAAGAAATTTTACTAAACTTTATTCGAATCAAAATGCTTAAAATACTTTGAAGTATTTATAAAATCTTCGTCTTATTTCATTTTGAAAGAGAAAATGTGTCATTGGAAATCCCATCATGAATAGAAGAAGGAACATGAAAGAATAACACTTTACGAAAGTGTGGGTTAAATAATAATTTCAACATGATATATTTTATTTTCTGCGGTCGCCTTCAAAAGTGATATGCCTACATAATAGAATTTATATCTTTTTAATACAACAGACAATTTACTTTTAAACATAATAAATGAATGGAAACTTGAGTACTGATTAATAATGGCAGAAAAAGGACAGTATGATATGACCGTTATAAATTTATGAGAAATTATGAGTTAAAGCAAATATGTCATTTTTTTATGTGCGTCTTAGTCACATGTGAAACAACCTTGAAAAGTAATACTTCTCTACCCTACTTTAAAAGACCTCGGATCTTCTAATGCAAGTTTCGTGAGAAAATTTTGGAAATTTTTCAAAACAATTATTTTACATTTTATATTCCTCTTTTCACAAAAAATTCTTTTTTTAAACGCATGTTTATGAGATTATATAATCGTAAATCGTGATGTACTTTTGTGATGTTTCTCGTGTGGATGACTGGTTGTATGAAACACGATATAAAAGAAGTGTTGAAGTAGTAGAGAAGAAATTTCGATCTACTGCCTCTGTCATATTCCTCAACACCATGATAAGCACCCTGGAGTGTCATCAAAGATCGTGCCAGACACAGAGCGTTTCTCTCTTCACTATAAATAGCAGTAGACTTTCCTGATACCTGATTAGAGACCGAATAACACTAACATTCTATCAGAACAGATGAATTATTTCGTCTATGCAATTCGAGAGAATTAAGTAAAGAATGATAAACATATATGTCCCAAAATAAATCGAATAAAACAATTTTTCTGTGATTAGTAACAACAGTTACATCGTGTTTCAAATTTGACTTTCTTAAAGCAGCTTTTCGGGTATCATCAAAACAGCGCTTATTCGATTAGATTTATGTGACCATATTAAGTTTTGTATGTTAATTATAAGTTAATGTCTACGAAAGGACCCATAAATCTCTTGAAGCTCTTGGGAGCGCAGAGATGTATACATTTGTACTGAAAAACAAATTACAAGTTTCAAATATGGACTTAGTCGACAGAAATCTGAGTAAAAAGTAGATTGTATAAGTGATGTATTGTGTATTTCTCAACGAATCGAGTGCCTATTCATACTGATTGAAATCATGCATAAGATTCTAATTAAATTAAAGTGATAATTACAAGTTATTACGTTCAATTCCGATAGTATTGTTTTTCACAAAACTCCATGAACTCGTATTAGTACACATAGTCATTTTGATGGCTTCATTCAAACACTAATTAGTGCAAAAAATATGAGTCCAACACTTTACAGCTCGAATGCAAAGGAAGAATCGATTAACAATTAGAAAACTTCAATGGACACACGAAGTTTAGTATTTTAACGTATCGTTCAACTTTTTTTTTTTTATTGAAACTGGTATAATCTGATTGTAGAATAATAAAAGATATAATGACATGTAGAGGGCGACAGTATTCAAGAAGTAACATACAATATCAATCTTCTCCTGATTCTCTTCAAATGGATTGGGAGTATCTTCCAAACATTAGACAGCGCTGAAAAACTTGTACCGGCATACTTAGATATGAAAACAGAAAACAATTCAGAAAAACGTTTTTCAAACTTTTAGCCAAGGAGGTCTTCCATTATGAGGGATCTTTAATTATGGGAGAGGAAGTTTAGTATTCAATGCATTCTTAATTTTTGTATTATGCAATTTATTCCCATTGTTTAGATTCAATCTTTTCAAATGTGTAATGTATGCTTCTTTCCTGAATCTTCCATTCATGAAATATTACTCATTTAATATTCTTTATTCTTGAGGATGTGCTTTCCGTAGTATTCAGTGTTTCCTCAATCCACTTGCATCCAAGATAGTTTGGAGTATTTCTTTAGAACGAATCAATTAGATGCAATTTCAAGAAAAACAAGATTAAGATCACAGTTTGAATCCAGCCGTTTGAAGCTGCAAAACTAGATATGCATTGTATTGTTATGGTTTATTTGATATAAACTAGAAGACAAAGGATGGAGTGGAGGTGGGTGGGTTTCGTTCTTGTCTTCCTCCACACCCATACTCTAGGTACATGTGTTTGATTAACTACATTTTTATATCGATAACTTGATTTTTTAGGATTAAAGGTATGAATTATTGATCTTAGTAAAGACCTAAAATGTGAATGGTAAAGAATAGCTCAATCAATAAAATTAATGTGTAATAAGCAATCGTATGTATCATCAATTCTTTTATCATTTATTGATTTTATTATATCATATTAAACTCCAATATTTGTTATACTTCGATCTTTTCTTTTTCATTATGTAAGATTAATTATTAAAATAAATAAAATGTCATTTATTTTTTCGTGATTAGATACATTCAGTTTCATCAGAAAATGAACGTGATTATGAAATGATTGCAAATATTCGAAAAAAACTTATTTTTCATAAAATAACACCATTCAAATCCGCCGAAGAAATTTAAAATGGATCAATGCAAGAGTTAAATCAATTAAAAGCTGAATTAATAGGCAAATTTTGTTTTGGGCGTGAGTATGAGTGTCAGTCAAGCTGACAGTAATTCTCACACCCACACCCACACCCACACCCTTGTTTCATCCTTACGTTTCTGTTCTTTTGTCGCCCGTTTCCTCATTTATTATTCACTAAATCTTCTGATGGCAATATACCCATGTAACCATTTTTAAGTTTCCAACGCGTTTCTGAGCGTTTAACACAAGAGCATGTGACGCGTTTGTACGCGTCCAAAATGCAACATTTTCGGGTGTCCAAACGCGTTCAGATTAAAGAAATGCATCTGCACACGTTTCAATTACGAGAGCATCGCAACTCATTTACATATAGGAATGCGTTTGTGCGCGTCCAGAATGCAACATTTTCAAGCGTGGAGACGCGTTCAGAAAATTGAGTGCGTCTGGCTGCGTTCACTTTTATCTCTCGAAAAATTTAAAAAAGGGTGTGGGTGTGAGGATGTGGGTGTGGGTGTGGGGTGTGGGGTGTGGGTGGGTGCGGGTGTGGGTATGGGTGTGGGTGTGGGTGTGTGAGTGTGGGTGTGGGTGTGGATAAAGAAAAAACACCCACACGCACACCCACATCCACACTCATACACCCACACCCACACCCACACCCACTAACACCCACATCCTCACACGCACACCCACCCACACCCATACCCACATCCAAACCCACCCACACCCACACCCACACCCACCACACCCACAGCACACTTTTGCAGCGACTGGTGCACTGGAAGGTCAACATTTTGCTCAAACAAGAGAAGCATTAGTTTCTCTCTCGAAACAAAACTTAGTGGATTGTTCGGATAGTTTTGGTAATGCAGGTTGTAATGGTGGTATGATCGATTTTGTCTTTCAATATATCAAAGTCAATGGTGGAATTGATACTGAACAAAGTTATTCCTATCAAGCACGTAACGGTCCATGTCAATTCAATCGTACTAACATTGGTGTTAATTCTACTGTAAATAATGAATTTATTAATTTTTCAAAATTCCAGTTGGATGTTCTAGGGTTTTCGTGATATCCAATCTCAAAGTGAAGCGGCTCTTATTTATGCCATTGCTATTATTGGTCCAATTTCTGCTTTTTAATCGACAGTTCACATGCATCCTTTCAACTCTATCGATCAGGTGTTTATGATGAACCAGCATGTTCATCAATACAAGATGATCATTGTGCCTTAGTTGTTGGTTTCGATGCTACGGATAATCAACTCTATTATATTGTTAAAAGTTCCTGGAAAACATCATGGGGTAACGATGGTTACATCTGGATGAGTCGAAATAAGAATAATCAATGTGGTATTGCCACGAGAGCGAGTTATCCACTTGTTGCACACTGGCATTTATTTTGTGATCTATAAAATTTCATTGAATGCTTTCTACTAAATAATGTTGTGAATGTAGAGGGCGAAGGTTGCAGAGAAATCTCACTCTGTTCCCCACCTAGAGTATTACCTTCATCCTAGTGAAGCTTACTGTTTGTCATTTTTACAGATGTACCTTCTAATGACAGACTCAATCAGCAATCGTCGTATTGGAAATGTCACTTCATCCTCATTCTCATACCATAGCGAAAGGAAGAAAAAAAATAATATGTGTCATAGATATGAAAAGAGAACGAGAAGAAAGAAGATAAGAGTGTGCGACTACGCCACACTATAAAATTCAGCAGTGCATGTTGGAGAGATGTTTCACCACAAATTGTAGGTCTTATGCAATTATCAACGTCATGGAAATATTCCTGAACCGCTTGGCTTATGTACCTCAATCATGAGTCATTGGAAAAAAATGACGTAACCTTTACAAGACTAGACGAAAGAATACATGCAGTCTAATATGATATATATTGTTGTTTCGTTGTGTCATCGGAATTTGAGCTTAAATTCGACATTCAATAGTCGTTAAACGATCTTCACTTTCTTAGTTCCAAACATGAATCAATCAAAAACAACAGACAAGAATCCACACGTACGCAAGCAACAAACACTATTACTTGATATTCCTCCACGATTTCAATGGGATCATGCCAATGGTTTTTGTGGAGAAATGTCCCTTCAATGTATAGGTATGTTTCACAGTGATATTTTTGTAAAAAAAAAAAACATCAGTTGATGTCAGTGAGACTTTGCTAGTGCATGTATCACAGTTCATTTTCCCATGATTTTTAAGCTGTGTTGCAATTGAATACACATTTATTTCTATTGCTAGGTTTGTACTATGGTGCCTGGATTTCCCAAAATCTCGTTCGTAGTTTAAACAGAGGTGAATATCTGTTACAACCCCAATCCGCTAAGGACATACGAGACCCACTTCGTACATTGACATTACTTCACTTCACTTATGAAGAATGGGATTGGAGGAATGCTCCTCAACCACAATTTGATCAGTTTTGTCGTTGGATGAAACGATCACTTTTAGGTAAACATCCAATCATTTTCGGTATATTTCTTCCGAGCATGAACTGTGAAGACTATGATCATATTGTACCGGCGGTAGGCATACGTTATCAAAATGAAGATGATTATAACTGTGACGATAAGGTCATTTACTATGACCTTTATGATGACGAAAAAATTGAACGATGTATGAGTGCAGACAAATTCGGTGCAACGAGGCAGTCGATCAGCATGAAACGACATGTAAGCGATGGATGTATACCATTAGATGTAAGTATTGTCATTCGTATTACTTTATCATAGAAAGTTGTCAAATTCTAGATCGCCTATGGCATCGCTATTACGGGAATTATCGATGAAGACCAAGTGACACTGCCAGTTTGTCTAGCCGTTTCTAAGTCGGCCGAGCCCGATCCATGTGTCACTACTGCCGTAACCGAGATGGATGGTATTGTAACAGTGAAAAATCTAATCGTCGGAAATGCCTATATTCTTCTTCGATATGCGTCTTTCAAACATGTTCCAACGAAGGGATTCGTTGAAGCATTTCTACAATCAAATTATGACACGAAACATGTATTTACAGCAACGGACATCACGTATGTTTATCAAGATCCGAAAAAAATCGTATCAACCAAGTCCGTTTATTATCAGTGTGTCCCTATGCCGGAATGATCATTGTAAAGACAGTCATGACTTTTTTGTCTGCGTGTTTTCAAAATTGTTTCTAGAAAGCCGACATGTAATTTTCAGATACATATACAACCAGTTTATTTGAAAGAAAGTCACCCAAAAGATCAAAATATACCGTCAGTACAAAGGAACATCATGG
>CAJNOP010000553.1:104864-127768 GCA_905250075.1 Rotaria sp. Silwood1 | reverse complement strand
AGTTATGTTTCCACGCGAAAGAAACATATCAAAAACACATTAGCACTATTCTACCATAGCATATCTCCAGTAGTCTAAGCACATAAATAATTAATTCTCATCTATATTGATCTTCATTAAAGATAATTATTAATATTCTTTTAACAGCAAAGCAACTATATATTTAATGTAAGAGATATCTACTGTGTTTAACCCTTAAAAAGACGAATGTCCATTCCAATGGACATTTAAATAATTTTAATCAAAGTCTTATAAATACGTTGTAGACAAAAACCAATATTTTTCTGGATTCAAATGACTTTTGAGACCATACCTAGACCAAAATGTAGTATTCAGGTGGCTGTCAGTCGTAGCAAAACACCTTTTAGGAGTGATGACATTTTTCAATAACACCTTTCTTCCTTAAAGTTGTATCTATTCAGAAATGTGGCATACATTGTAGTTTATTTTACATTACACTCTTAAGCATATCATCAAGCTATTCAATATCAGCATTCTGAATTCTTTTAAGCAATCTACTGACAGATTATGCCGTTATCGATAAAATGTTCTTTGTGCCAGGTATTCTGTCTCATAAAAGAATCAAAACAATGTATTTCTAACATGAAACATAGCTCATACATAGCACTAGTAGTGTTTAGAAAGTTTCAAAATTTTCAGGAACAACGGTTGTTTCTTTCGCGAGATACAGAACATTGAAGTTTTTAGCAATTTTTAGCTGCTTTTTGGATTTCGGATATCTCAGCTAGAAAGCATTCATTCTAAGGGAAATTTTTGGAGCATATTAGATATTATGAAAACTATCTACAGGCAAAGTTTCAGATCAAAATTTCTCCTTTTTGTGGATTTTACGGGGATGAATATTCCTACCAAAGTAGGGTGCGCAGGTCCAGAATAAGGAGAAGGTACTTATTTTTAACTATAGTACGAGTATACTGAGGGTCCATAATCTCTGTTTTTCTAATTAGATTCTCATTTTTATAAGCGAAAGACACTTCGGCTTTTAAGAGTTAAGAATCATCTATCGCTACTACTTCACTATGAACATCTCTCTAATAGTATTTTATTGATTTCAAAAAATGAAATAAAATTACCATTTGTTGTTAAAATTTGTTCAATAATTGGTTTTGTTACATTAATCATATTTTCACACAAAAGATGAGGAATTTGTTCTTGTTCTTGAAATTTATGTTGAATTATAAATTGTGAACAACGATAAATAAAAAATAATTGTTTTGGACTGAAACGAAACTGTTCAGATTGAATAGTTGTAAAAATTTGTCGATAAAATTTTGAACGTAGACATTTAACAATAGAATTAAATAATGGATTAACAATATTTAATTTTGAACATAATCGAACAAGTCTATCGATAACTTTATATTTTACATGATATGGAGAATATTCATTTTCACTTAAATCATCAATAGCACGAACAAATTTATTCAAAAATGCTTCAGTTAAAAATATATCTCGATATTGTTTTAATGGTAAATCTTCTAATGGAATTGATGGTACTGGTGATTCAATTATCTTTTTAACTGTTGGTGCAATAAATTGATTTGAAAAATGTTTTCGATGTATTACTTTTGTTATAGTGCATAGTTCGTCTTCAATCGGACGTGATTTAGGAGCATTTGGAAGTAATCCAATAACTTTTAAATTTGGTTTATCTGTAATAATATTGGATCTTCTACTATCATCATTAATTGTTTCATCACGTATATTTATTTTATCAGTTACAGGAATAATTTCATCTGAAATCGAACCATAAAATGATTGTGTAATTTCATTTTCATATAAACATATTTGTGTTACAAAATAACTTATTGAATAAAAGCAATCTTCTTCATATTTTTTCATTGGGATTGATTTTATATAATTGGATTTGATTAATAACATTTCTAATGTTCGTCCAATATAAATAAATATTGGGTGATTAATCAAAACTGGATGATTAAATAATCGAAGAGTGTTTATAGTTGCTAGATTATCACTAATTAATGTTAGAATATCTAAACTATCATTTGTTTCACTTGTATAAGTAAAGTCTTTTATATAAGAAACAACATTATCAAAGAATAATTTAATATCTGTAACTGTAGCAAGTAAATGCTCTCGACGAAGACGATAGATTAATAATGAATATTGAATTAACAATGAATTCATTAAATTATTTTTATCTAAAAAGAAATAATACACAAATTTATGTTGATTTTTCACATAATTCTTTCAATTCAAGAATATTTTTTATTTTTTGTTGAATAAATTTCTCAGCATTTCGTGTATTTTTCCAAACTCGATTTGGATTATCAAGTTTTTCTAATTTTTTTATTTCATCTAGTGTTTTTCGTTCGATATCAATGTCATCTTCATCAACATCAATAGGTGTATGATAAAGAGAAACTGTATCCCAAGCAGTATCATTATCTTCCATGATTGCTTCTATGGAATTTATTGGTCTACTACATTGAATTAGTTTTTGATAATAATCTTGTGATTCTTCATGATTAAAACATGATCCTGGATTCGATTTAAATGGTGAGAAATATTGATTTGGAGGTGAATGATCGAATGATAGAAAGTTTTTTTCAAACAATTTACTATAAGATGGTTGATCAATGACGAAAATAGCATCATTTATATCTCCAGTAGGTGTGAATGGTATAATATTGCCTCGAATTGCATTTGTTGATTTATTCAACCATCGTTTTACAGAATTCAAAAATTCCCGAATATAATAGGATGTCAATTCATCTATGTATAACAAAAGAAAATTTTCATATGTACGTTCATATCAGTTATTTTAATAACTCACCCAATGGTAAATTTCCTTCTCGTCTTCCATACCATTCATATGATTCGACAGGTAGTTCAGTATATGGATCTTCTCCTCGTAGAATTCGTTCTAAATCATTAATGACTTTTGTTAAATCTTCGTTGGATTCACGTAATTCATCAGTTGGAATTTTTTCATTTTCGATTGTTTTTGTTAGATATTTTCGATATGATGTTTCACGTTCGTGACGTTGTTCGGAAGTAACTTTTTGTAGAGCAATTGATTTGTTACCAAATGCACGTTCTTCATTGTCTTCTTTATTTTCTGTAAGTTTGGGTAAAACTGCTGTTTCAGAATAGATTTTACCTGTCACACCAGGTTTTGTATAACGTAACTAAAACAGTAATCATTATAAGCTATTCTTTTCTTTAGAGATGAGAAAGTAAAATACGAATGTTTCATATTTATTTATCCTGTTTACATCATGAGTTCTATCATTCTAAGAAATTCAAGTTCGTAAAATTTGTTTTTTTTTTTATTTTTATAGAAATCAATCGTTTTTGAATGGAGACTATGTTATATTACATTGATATGTAAGAGCTACGAATACTACGAACCATGTTCGGCACGCTAGTCCATTCTTGCGCAGATACGGTGATCTGAAACTTTACATAGAAATAGAACATACCGAGAATAGTTTTTTATGAATGTTGCAAACCTTTTTATTGTTCCTATTCTTAGTTGGAAAATTCATTCTCGATGCGATCTACATCTGTATAAAGTTTCAGGTCGAAATTCGGAAATTATTTTTTTTTCTGTTGATTCTGAAGGGGGCCACAGTACTCTTTTAGAAGCACACCGTGAAAGTATATTATTTTTGTAACAATTCTTGATAATAAATACTCTTCATAGTATTTATAATTCATTTATATCAATATCGCATATATAGTCTAGATTCAACGACGATTGATTACTCGATGTCCTTCTTTCACTAGAGAATAGATTATAAGCTTGATTCAATACTTTCTTAGAATGACTGTTTGATTAGGATGTCTCATTTAACCGAAAGGCTTATTAGCGTAATTCCTTAAGGCTAAAAGTTTGTTATTGTTCATTTTTTGTATTTCTGTTTAACACATTTATTAAAATAAACATCAAACTAAATGGAAAATAAAGCCTGACATATTATAAACATCTAATGCTAATTGCTAAAGTCTATAATCAAAAGTCGAGAGCAGCAAACGTTGAATATTATAATTGTACTCACTATTTTCGGCGAAAATATATATAACTTCTACAAAATGAATATGAAAATTCTTGCCAGTGTAGTTCCTTTTGAGCTAAAATGTAGAACTCATGTATTTTCTTTTACTTTCGATAAACTCATTAAAATTTGTAAAACGAAAAATTTCTTTAGAATGGTGTTCTTTTGTCATATCGATCAATCATTAAAGTAAAGCTATGACTTTTTTTTCTTTTCCGATTGCCACATGGTACATTTTATTCTTTCTTTTTTTATATTTGCACCATGTTTCTTATGTCTGTAATGAACAGAGAGAAATCGCAAAAAACTCACTTCAATACTTTTATCTACTATTTTCTTTGAAAACATATGTGATTTTCTTAGAATAAACACTGTTTACGTCATCTTTATAAGTTGAACATGTGCAATATGATGTAGCTATTGTTAACAAAGTAGTTCATATATTCTCTTGACATAAAAATTTTAATTATTGTAATAATGACTATATTGCTCTGGAATGACTTCGAACTCAATCTCTCATATTTGTAGTGTTCATTAATTAACCGGATAGTTATTAGTTGAATAATAAATTAAAGTGCTTAGTTGGAAAAATTTTTACCCATATAGACTTTTGTTTTACAAAACGACTATACTCCATGAAGATATTATTCTATTGAATGAAATATCTTTTGCATGATTAGGCTTACCAATTTCGATAATAATTTATCATATTCAAGGTCGAAATCATCTTTAAATTCAATATCAATTTCAGTATTAAAAACATCATAGAATAATTCAGCAAGTGTAAGTGAAGTAAGCCAAGGATTTTCTTCGGAACTATATCGAATTACAAACGGAAGTAATTGTTTTCCTTTTAATTTCGCATAATTTAGTTCCATATTAGAATATTTATTTTTGAAATAATTCTCATTGAAAGAAATTAATATAACATCACATTTATCTATAAAAGATTGAAATTGTGATGAATTTGATGACGTTTCACATACAGAATAACCTTCACCAATTAAATATGAAGTTATACGATTACAAAAAGTTTGGTCTTGTTCACAACAAGAAAAATAAATATTATATGCATTGAGATTCATTTGCTTCGAACGATCATTTGTTGGTTTCGAAGTTCGAGGAATAACTGGAGGTGGAATTCGTAATGATGATTTATGTTTAAAAATTTCTGACATTAACTTATATTTTTCTATTGTTTTTTTAAGACATAACATTGCACCAGTTAAATGTATATGTGTATGAACTAATAGATCTATTTTTGGTAATATGGATTTATCCAAGCAATACTTATAAAAAGCATTTATCATATTTTGATCCCATTGTCTTACATCCAGTTCATTACTTAAAGTTTTATTTGCCGTAATGTAATTTTGAACATAGTTATTGATTTCGTTTTCACATTTAACACGATCGAAATTTGATGCTGTTGCTACTGTAATTTGAATGACTATTAAAAGAAAACTTTCAAATTAATTTCTATGAAATTAAAATGTTCAATATAACACTCGATAAACACAGATAAGCATTCTTACAACTCGATTCCTTCATTATTATTTTTTTATCATCTAAAACTATAGCGTATAATGTATATGAATGATAATAAGACAATATTTTTTAAATGATTTTTATCACTACCATACTTCTGTGTCAGTAACTAATGAAAGTAACAAGGAAGGTGACAATTATTATGAATGATGAGTTTCTTATACTCAGCGATGTTCAGATATTATAAAACATTATATAACTCTCTTTCTGAGGTCCTCAAACCAGACAAAAAAATTCATGCGATGGCCACGATAAGCCCTCGAAAATGTCATATATACGTTTTTTGTCCGTTCTGTTTCGATTTCGAGCCCATCGAAACTCATCGGATTTCGAGTACTCGAAAATCATCCTACCCAAAAGACATGATCGACTTATCGGAGAGTTACAGATGCGTCGATAGCTATCGAAATTTGGAGTACTCGAGATAAATAACTACATCAAAGGAATCATATCGAGTACTCCAACGCAAACTAGTTTTATGTAAAATAGATTTCTAATCCTAAAATCAATATCTATTTCATAAAATCCCATTCAAAAAGGCATTTACATATTTATATTTCATGTAGCTGATTTTTGAAAAGAGCAAATGCTTGGCATATATTGTCATTAATTTTCATGAGATTTTTAATAGTATTCAATATTAAATAGTTAGAAAAAGTCAGACCGGCGTATAGATGCTCACTGAAAATTTCGGATCTATAAAACTGTAGTATCTGAGCCAGTTTCGCAAAATAATGACTGTATGCTGCTTGAAAAAAATTATGTATTCATCGCTCACCGTTATTCCATGAGCTATTCACATTTTATTAGAACTTAAGAATAGAGTCAAATTTAAAAATCAAAGCTATAGAAGCTAATTTTGATGTAATTCCATATTTTTATGAAATACTAAAAGACGATAGAAACTTCTAAAATGAATCATAAATTCAATCTATATAACAGTTGAATTGATAACTTTCACAGTAGAAAAACAGTTCATATTTAGTTCAGATGTTCAACGACCATAAAACGTAAGTACCTATGTTCGAATCTTCGTCTCTGCAATTATCCGATAGGTTCCGATGACTCGAAAATGAGACATCTATATATCTATGTTCAAAACAAAACTTTTTATGTTGATCCCTCCGATAAATTATTTCGAGGGATCGAAAACTTCATGATTTTCTTACCCATCGCGGAGCCCTCGACCCATCGGAAAGTGAGAATCCGAACAGTACGTTTTGTATTTCGATGGGCTCCATAACCTTATTTCGATCCTTCGAAATGCCTATCCGATGGCCACTTGGGTCATCTAGCTTGATCGGAAACTCTTCGAAAAATGATTATTTTGTATGTTTCGAAAGGATGCATTCAAATAGATAGTTCATGCATATAATAAAGTCAGAGATTTCTTCTGCTGTGAAACTTTTTCACTCATTCTTCAATTCACTTTTATTAAACATTTTGTAATAATATATGAATAACAATATTTTGAAGGATAAAAATTTCTATCAAAACAAGATCATGTTATAGCATTTTCTCTCATCATAATGACAGATACGATTATCAATCATCGTTCAGGTAGTTCAAACCAATCAATATTTAGTTTTACTGATATTATTAACTCTACTATCTTCAATGTACAGTCTGTTGAAAAAATGATGTCATATGTTTAACATACAAATATATTTCGACTTGATAGTTTACATATCTATATTTACAGATGAATGATCTTTTTCCTATTCTAAAATGAATTAAAACATATCGACAAGCACACTTGATAGAATAAGGAAGTTAAATAGTGTTCTCTTTTATGTGATTTGAAAATAATAACACATTAGAGAAAACTTTTTTGACTACTAATAGTACTTCTGAGCTCTGCTTGTTGTAGGTATTTTCTTAAAATTAACTTTAGGTTTTGTTTTTTATAGGCATTGATCATTAACGAGAAAAGTTTTGAATTGTTAGAATAAAATTCTTTTTTGTTTTATAAATTTTGACGTGAATGAATATACATTTACTTTCAACAGAATGAAAATTGCAATGTTCATCCTGTCTCTTATCGTGGTCTGAGTCACTTTCTATGTCGAAGAAAAATCAAACAATCATTTAGAACATACTCGATATTGGAGCAGAGAATTGAGCAAAACCATCTTGTTCACTTTGTGATTCAATTAAGATTTGACAGAATTCTTTGTAAAAGTTCGCTTGTTGATTGTTAAAAATAAATAAAATTCGCCAATTAAGTTTTCTTGTCTCAATTTCTTGTTTAACTTGATTGATTAAATTATTAGCTAATGGCCTTTGTTGTTGAATACCAACATTTTCCCATTCATTTGTTAAAAAAGCTACTGTTTCTATATTAGCAAAAGATGTTATGATATTTTGTAAAGTAGAAGATATGAATTTTTCAATAGATTTTATCAACTTTTTATTTGTTTTATCATCATTTGATAAAATTGGTGACCAACTATAAAATAAAAATTTTCGCCCTGTCTTCGTTTCGGAATATCCATAATCACTTAAATATTCAATACCTTCTTGAACAGCTGCTGCTCTAGATGAAATAACTGTAACGTCTCTCTGAAATGAAAATCAAACATTCCAAATAATAGAGACGAAGTGTGATTAGAAGTTAAAATTCTACAATAAGCATGATCATTTTGTATCCGATCAACTGCATACGATACAGAGATACTGTTTCTCATGCATCGTAGTTAGGCAAAAAGTATGCATCAAAGACATAAAATAATGCCGATAAGAGAAAAAACAGAAAAGAAAGTTATCAAAAATAATGATAGTACAGGGTATCGCATAATCTTAGGTGGGGGTGTGAATGGGTGCGTGTTGGTGAGCCGAGTACTAAAGCATCCACACCCTTATTCAAAAAGCAAACGGTAGCCTTGCATTTTGGAACGAACAGTAGTTCCAAAGATCATTCATAAAACTCCATTAAACCGTTGAGAATCAAAAATATCTTTATGAATTTGTATATTAGACAACTCAGGCACCATGCTCATAGTTTTATCTGAAAAATGATTTTTTTTGACGAAAATCGACTTTCCTGACGGAGCGAGGGTCTAAAATCAATCGTGCACCAATGTAATGCAATAATTTCTTATGTATAGAATTTTAAATCTTTCAATAAAGGTTATTATCAAATTATTTTTATGAAGACGAGTTTTTAAATATGATGTATTTCAATATAATTCAACACTGGAATTTCGTTTAGATTGTTTTTATTTAAAAATACTATCAAATAATTTATTCCAATAATTTTTTTAAACCTGTTATATGTCAATAAAATATAACAAACGTAACTTTTAAAATACTTGAAATAGATCGTATATTAATATAATTCAACAATTCATTTTCTTCAGGAATTCTAATTCGTTCAATTTAAAACATAATGAGACTATTTTTTTTTCAAACTGCTATGATTTGATGAAGTGATGGTGAGCTCGGATTAGTGTAACTCATGTATTTTTTTTTCTTTTTGAAAACGCTGATTTTGAATAGAATTAATGTAATCCTACAGTAAATCAACTTTTACATTTTAAAATTCAATATTCAGAGTAGATAATTCTAATCTTCAGTATACTCGAATTATTTTGACTAAAAGAAATACTATCTCGTTCATATATAGCCGTAGATTTCATAATGTACTATTAATATATAGGGTGTCGGTGTGATGTGTGAGTGTCGATTAGTAGATTCTCTTTTTACCAACACTGATACTCACAACTACACTTACACCCACATCCACAATCACACCAGACTTGAAACCGGTCTGATTTTGTCAGACCGAATGGGACTGGCCGGTCAAAATTCTTGCCTGGACCGGTGAAAAAAGCAACGCACTCATGTATTAACTAAATAACCAATGTTTTCGCGAAGCAGTTTGTTAGTTTAGTTCTACTAAGACATATAATATCAAACTCATAGAATTCTAGGAGCTTCTTGTAGCAGTGACTTCTTTTATAGTCTGCCATGTTTAGTATGCTAATACTCAGAACCAATGAAGGTTTCTTTCAAAAAGTTTTAACTAGGACTCACAGCAAGTAGGATTGTACACCAGCTAACTATTCTCGGAGTCTTTTCAAATAAAGATATAATTTTGTGTACAATTGATAGGTTTAATCTATTCTTATTTGAAATATTTAGTTCCTTAATGTAACTGAAATGCCCACAGAAGAATACTACTGCAGATAGAAAAATAATGTGAGCTAATCTGTAAGTAGAGGTGTAAGCCGATAGGCTGATCGGCGGCGGCGCCAGTTTTTTTAAATTTTTTTAAAATGCTCGGCGGCGCAGATTTGATATTTCAAGATTGCACAGCGGCGGCGGCTCGAAAATTGTAAAATTTCGAATACCATCGGCGGCGCGGCGGCTGTAATTAAAGTGTCTCAGCGGCGGCGGCTTGAAGTTTAAAAAGTACTACGTTATCATAAATAAATTAGTCTATAACCTTGTCTACACGATGAGGATAATGCAGTATTCAATTCGTATTAAATCAATTCGTGTCTACATTTATCAGTTAATGCATCAATCAGAATCCTTGACTTTGAAATGAATCGTAGTTTTTGTTCACTTCAATCATAGAGGAATCGCTCATTGAAAAATCCAATCAGACTTTGATTGGTGCATCAACTTTAATGTGGTTCTGAATAGTGCAATAAATTTAATGCACTTTATAAAAGTGTTTTAAATGTTTATTAACTGTTTAACCAATCATGTTTCTTAATTTACCATCAAAATTTTTAGTGTAGACAAGGCCTATTTCAATATCTCGGCCTTTTTATCTTCAAACACATATATGGAAAAACTTTAATTCACATCTAGACATAATAAAAAAAAAAGTCTAAAATTAAAAATAAATATAATTGCTAGGGTAAATAATAAATGAAAAATCACCACCACGATTGTTAATAAGTAAAGGCACTTAGCGTATTCAAGTTTGTTGTTTTTATTTTGTTTTTGTTAATCAAAATTTAAAATGCTCGTCTCTTCTTGTATTTATTAAAATATCTAATATAAAGACATAAACAACTGAAATGATAACTTAGAATTTTCAACCAACACAGAATTAAGGGTTTGCTTACAATTTAGAACCCCAAGCACCTGACTGGTCAAAGAACCAGCACGAAAGTGAAGTTGAAGACGAGGAAGATAATGAAGAAGAGATTTATTGGGATTCTAAGATGTCAAAGTACCGAATTAAAGAAAATATAAATAAAACGTTTATTTATGCTAGTTGCCAGCGGCGGCGGCGGCTCGAAAATTTTAAAATTTTGAATACCATCGGCGACGCGGCGGCTGCAATTAAAGTGTCTCAGCGGCGACGGCTTAAAAATTTCCAAAATTGCTACTGTCACGGCGGCGGCGGCTTAAAATTTTTTGAGTCTGTCGGCGGCGACGGCGGCTCAGCCGCACGGCTTACACCTCTATCTGTAAGTTTTTTACATTAGACATCCTATTTGAGGTTTTTTGATACCTAAATATTATCGCGGTTGCATGATGCTATTAAATAGAAAGACCATGACAACAGAAACAATTTTATTCAAAACATTTCGCTATGAAAGCATGAACTTGAATACTAGTGGCTATTGAGTTTCTATAAAAATCAGCTAAGATTACTGCATATGAGTAGTTCGAAATTTCAAGAAAAATGTTGAATTTAAATAGACAGAAACTTGTAAAATCCGGCTAACTTTTCGTGAATATAATGAATGTATTCGACATAATATGAGCGTCTGATGAAAGGATAACAAAATGTTGGTCAATATTTAGAGCTAGAATTTCCAATACGATTGAAGTTTTACCCGTGGAAAACTTTCCAGATTAAATCTCTTCACCATTGACCCCATGAGACTCCTTAAAAATGAGCAAAATAAGTCGGTCTTAGTTGCCAAAAACTTTTAAAAAACCGGTGAAGACCGGACCGAACCGGTAACCGACAGACCGATCAGTCCGATTCAAAGTCTGAACCACACCCACCCATTATACTGTACGCACGAGAAGAGAAAATTTAGAAAATCAATATTGAAATGCTTTGAAAGAGATTGATATTTTTTATCAAGACCCAAGTCGAACAGCTCAGACTCGAGCATTCTTCTATAATACCTATGAGTAAAATCATCTGAATAACGCGATAAAAATATTTGTCTTACCAGTATAGAACTTGTTTCATTTGCTAAATAAATTTCGATGGAACCATTTAATATTGCTATTTTTCTCATTGACAATGAAGAAATAAATTCATTGGATTGTTCAATAATTGAACTCGATATGTTCAATGTTGGTGATAATGCTTTTGGAACAGAGTAAGCTTTCATTTCAGCTTTTGTTTCAATTTTTTCTATTTGACAATAATTATACTGTGCAATTTGATTGAGTTTCTTATAATTTTCATCAGTGATTTGTAAAGAATCTCCTAGTTTTTGATATTGGAAAGTAGATGTTTGTATGAAAAGTCTTTTAATTTTTTCTTGAATACGATCAATTAAATATTGTGGTGCACTAAATTCTTTGTCTCGTATTCGGATTCTAAGACAATCATCTTTATATTCATGTTCTAAATCTTTTAATTGTTCAGTGCAATTTTCTAATAGATAATCTTGCTAAATGATACACAAAAAGAAATACTGTTGTGTATTTTAACGACTTAAAAAATTATATATTTACTTGATTTGTAGTTATTCTTAATGGAAATATTTTTATTGTATGTTTATTTATGATCGATTGTAATTGTTTTTTAGCTTTTTTAACTACACTTTTTCGTCCAAATAAACTAATTTTAATATCTAATTTATATGGATATTTACAACGAATAATAGCCAGTTCCGGATCTTGTCTAGCCAGAATGAATTGATCAATATCGTTCAAAAAATTTTTAGTTTTTTCACAAGGCATCACCATATCTTCAACATAGGCTATTTCATTACGTAAAATTTCTGTAATCTTCGTTTCAGATACAAGAAAAGATTCATGAGTTAAGTAAACTACTTTAAAGTAACCTGAAAACATGGCTGTTTTTTCCCATAGAGTAAAAATATTGTGATGATCCATTATTTGTTGTATAACAAGTATTATTAAATCTGATCTAATAGTTTTTGACCAATAAATCACTGAAAGATAAATGTATGAAAAAGAAAACATCAAAATTTGAAATTGAATGATTTACTTGGTTGATCAATGTTTTCTTTATCATAAATTTTTATTTGTGTTGATTCAAATAAGTTTGTAATAATTTCACGAACTGTTTTTACATTTTTTTTAATGCCAGTTAAAGTCAAGGAAATTTCTTGTTTTTCTGTTAATTGTATTTGACATTCAATATTGTACATCTTTGACGCATATTGTTTTAAATGCGTGCGAAATAATGGATTATTAAAAAACTTTACATTAGTTTTGATTTTTTCATTGGAAAGCATAAAGGTTTTTGTATAAGACCCATGATTATCTTCCTTACTCATTTCAATAAAATTCAATTGATCTACAGTGCAAAATTCAATAATCTGAAAATAGGTGAGAAAATATAGACGCCAAATTGCATTAAATCAGAGCATAGCTATTAAATAATCTTTGTTGAGATTAAAAGAACGAGTGATATCATAATACCATTACACTCGGTATCCGCATTTTCCTATAAAATAGCTATAGGTTATTCAATAAAGGGGTATTCGCTTACCTAGTTACAGGAACGACGGGACCAGGGGGATAGGGAGTCATCCCTCCTAGTTCAGGAGATTTTGGTTGGAATTTTCTCCGAATTTGAGGGATTATTCGGGAATTTCCTCCTATTTCGGAGAATTACAGTGTACAATTTACTCCAATCATGGAGAAATACAGTAGAGAATTTACCCTAAATTTGACAAAACTCTACGATTGAAAAAACTATTTTACTATTTTTTCTCTATTCTTGAGATTTTTTGAACTACTTCAATAATCTCAATTAGTATTTAAGCAATAAATCAGTATTATAACCAGATGCTTCTGTTATCTAGGGATGGCGCGACCAGTGGCAGACAGGGAGTTCACCTTTTCCTGATTTTGAAGAAAAATGACTAAAATACTCCGATTTTGGGCTTACGTGTCTTCGGTTTTGGACTTATGAGTCTCTGATTTTGGAGGTATCGCTCTTCGATTTCAGAATGTGTTCTCCTGTATGTGAGTTCAGCTTTGAACTCCAAAAATAAGACCTGGTATATGGGCTTATGGAAAATCGAAGTGAAGATTAAAAAAGACAATGGTCTTTAGTTTTGCTTTTTAGAGAAACTTGGGTAATGTTTCAGAAAAATTTTTCACCTTTCTCCGTTTTCGAAGGTACCATTCTCCTGCCCCAGTCCCTTTTGCGCCGTCTCTGCCTAGTGAATTTGGGATATAACCCCTAGGATGATGACATATAAAATAGAACTATGCATTAAGAAAGTTAACAAGTTTCAGTGAATTTGGGGCATTACCCCAAAAGATAATGACATACAAAATGAAAGTATGTGTTATAGAGTTAAGGAGTTCGAGTGAACAGAGAGCATCTTTCGAAGGCTCATGGTATTGAAAATTCGTCTATTGGTGAGAAAACTGGAAGAATGATTTTTGTTGTTGTGTGTTTCTTCGATGCCTGCATTACGATGTCGTGGGTTAGTGCATATATGACGGATGCTGGCGGTATTGGCCTGTTTCGGGTTTATACTTTAAATGTGATTGTTAGTGCTATTTTCCCTGTTTTCATATCTTTTCGGATTCAAATTTGATGGTAATTGTTATCGATTTACGCTGTGGAAAGGAAAGTCAAAAAAATACTATATTATGCTACAAATGCTTTTCTGAGACGCTGAGTTGTGGGCAAGATGTGGTACTAGCTTGAAAAAAAGTAACTATGCTAAAGTATGAGGTGTATGATACAATCTAAAACAGTAGTCTCAACTGTGCAGCAGTGCGTTGTTAAGTGGTACGATAGTGAAAAATATTACGACGGTCGATACCTTGTCTCAGCCAGAATCAAATAGTGGTGGACATCGTGTAGCTACAACAATACTGTTATCTCACACCAGGAGCTGGAGACGCATGTCACGCCTGTATCGTCACCTATAGCTGCATCTTTACTCGTATCCCACATGCACACTAGGGTGTGGGTGTGTTTGTTTTCCTGCTTTACCTATAACTACATCCAAATTGCACGTCCAACAAAGGAAGAATCAATGGAATCAGATCGTAACCTTGATAGTCCGGAATCTCTGACAAGTGAAAATGACGGTTGTTTGGACAAAAGAAATCGCTAATATTTTTTCGACATTGAATGACGCTTCTAAAAATACTTTACTTCAAAATAAGATAATGGATTAACCTTTCTTCTACTTACTTTTCATTTTGTTTTTGACGTTTTTATCTTTTTTCCTTGGCATCAGCATGAAAAGTCTTGCTCAATCTTTCGATATGTAACAAAATAAAAAAAAGGACAAAGTTTCAACATTTCTTTTTTTTCGGAGAAAAGTAAATTTTGTTTTTCTTTTTAAAAGTTGAAAAAAGTAAACATTTCGCATCTGAAAACAAAATTAATTTTTCAGCGAGAAAAGTATTTCTTCATAGGTAATGATACTTTCTTTTGATGTTTTGTAATGGGATTACGAATAGTTTTCTCGAAAATATTTTCTTGTAAATATGTGCAGTCATGAAAAATATACTATTGGCTCATGGTTTTTTCCTACATTTCTCTTTGCTTCTTTTATGATGTTGATAGTTATTATTTTTCATTCCTCACTTGGTTTTTTTCTTGTCTTCTTTAAACAGAAACTCGCAAGAAAAATCAGTGATTTTTCTTTTTCTCTTCACCTTTTGATTGTGATTTGCGATCTATTGCTTGCTTTTTTCCTTTCTCTTTTATTAGAAAGTAGACTTCACAAACAGTAATAAGTGCTTGTTTTGAAAGTGTTTTTTTTTGCCCCTTGTTACAATGTTGGAAAGGGACTTTCATTAAATGCCACTTCTGCTTTAGATTAAAAAAAAGTGTTAAGTTAAGATTCGCCAAAGTTGTATTATACTGTATCATTTTGTTAAGTAATGGGAGCATCATCTGCGAAGGAAGGCGTTATTGATTATTGGATTACAGATGATATTCAAACCGAATTTTTTTCCAAGACACAAGTTGATGAATGCTTAAAAGAATTTTTTTCAAAATCGCTTTCTGTTGATATCGAAATTGGTTTAGAGAAACCACCAATCCAAATTAGCTGGTCTACAACAAAATTATTCTACAGAATTCAATTAATCGGTGAATATAAAGAGAGACCCAATGTGCAAGAAAAGTTTTATGATCTATTGAACCAATTTCTTAAAAAAATGCAGTTAAAAGTATATGAACCTAATGATAAAGGTAAATAGGATAATTCCAACAAAGCTTCATGATCTTGTAAAAGCAACATTTTTTGTTATTCGGGATAAGAGTGCAAACTTTCAAGCATACGTAGAGATATAAGATGGAAGATCGACTCGCCACCGCTGTAATCAAGTAGGTTAAACTTCTGCACCATTCTTACAAATAAAAATTGTTGATGTCAGGACAAGATATGGTCATTGTTAATATTAATATATATTTTCTATTCAAGATGTTTTCGTAATTTTTTCTGTCGGTCTGAATATAAGTGTGTAGTATAGCTGAATATCTTAAGCCTAAACATGATTTCAATGACTATTCACATTCGAACTCTTGTACAATGGAAGCTACTGCCTTCAAAATGGGACTTATAATTTCTAACACTTGTCATTAAAAGTGGGGGGGGGTATTATATAACGGCAGCCATAGCTCTTCATGGATTATCCTGTGGAAGCACCCATAGACCGTTAAGGACTATTATAAGCAGGTGTCCATACGCCCTCAAGGGCTATTATATGAGGGCACCCACGTATCCTCAAGAGTAGTCCTGTAGAGTACTCATAGGTTCTGGAGAGTATAAGAGAATACAGTAATAAGGCTACAATACGTACAAGGGGCATAAGGCTATAGAGAAATTAGGCTACATGAACTAAAAACATCCGTGGGATATACACCGGTGAGAAAAGTCTTTCTCTATATTCTTTTTTTTGGCCAGATTTTCTCTGCTATAATAAGGACAACACATGATGTTGTATAGGACGAATACTGGTCATTCAGGTGCTCCTTTAAATGACCCTAACAAAACCATGTTTTTTCCTTATAGCAGTAGAGAGAGCTTTGCGAAAAAAAGAACTGGAATGAGAGACTAGCCAATGGAGGTAAAAGCATGAGATCCTGTAGTATTGATCTATATGTACATAGTATCGTGTATCTGTATGTCTGTTATTGGATGAAAAGTTAAGTATCTGAAGTCATACGTTAAAAGAGAAACTGTCCATGTAGTATGCACGAATGCTCGCTAGTTCCTAAAATGCATGGCAACGAATTGGTTTCCAATGCATTATCTATCATTATGGCATTATATGTGAAAAATGCATTAAATTGCATTGAAACTTCGAAAAATAATGCATTAACATTAATTATTTTACATTTTTCACAAAATAATGGATAGTAATGCATTGTTTTTCCATTATTTAGGTATTTTCGGCTACATGGGCATCCACACCCTCACACTCCTGTATTTTGAATTTATATTGAGACTGTCTTTTTTTGTTTTTTTTTTTAGTTGTCGAATGGCTTCAGTCGTACAAAATGACTGGAAGAAGACTTAATCTTCTTCAAACACTTTTCAATAAAGAATTTGATGACGTTATATCAATTTTCACACTTAGAACTAATGGATTAAATGTTTATTATTTACCTAAAAGACCATTTAGTACTGTTAATGCTGAAAAATTAATGTATTTCATTGAAAATGAAATCATACAAGAAATAATACCGTTACCGACTTCATTCGCACAATCTTCGAAAATGGCAGAAGAATTAGAAAAAATAATAAATGGAGAAGAGGAAGATAATCAAAATAAGGAAGATACAGAAAATGAGGAAGATGAGGGAGACGACGGAGATGAGGAAGATGAGGAAGTGATAGTTAAATTCAATAAATCCTCTTCTCAAGCTAAACAGCAAGAAATTATTCTGTATGGTTATTGTGAAAAAGTAACTGAAATAAAGAGAAAAATTTTAAATCTTACTGAAAAATATACTTTAATTCCATACAAATTAAATCCGAAACATAAATATCAAGTAAGTGCATTTTATTTTATTATTTTGATATTCTTGTTTATTTGAACTTAAAAAAGATTGAATCATTTGTTGCATGTCATCGAAATCCACTGCAAAAACTTGAAAGATGGTATCAAGATTACGGTGTACAACTACGATTAGAGTCACATGAATTTTCAGCACCTCAACATTTAAAAGAGGATATCGAATCTAACATTGAAGAAATTTTATCTGAGTCATCGACAGCTAAAACTTTTCAAACTATTGAATTATTTAAAGACATAGCTATAAAAGAAGAACAATATTTAAATAATATCGCCGAACGTTGTCGTTGTTATATTAAAACTGAATTAAAACATAATTGTCAATCATATCCTGTACCAACAGCATCGATAACCAAAAAGCAAGTATCAAAATCAATAATAGAACAATCAAAATTATTTTGTTCATCAACTAATGTATTCAAAAGAATGACTGTAGCAAATGGATCCATTGAACTTCGTACAGGAGACATAGCTTTACAAAACGTTTGTTCTATAAAAATCGTTCAATTCGAAAAGTAAAATCATATATTTTCAATTGTTTTTTTTAGGTTGATACAATTATTATTTCAACGACATACAATGGTTTAAAAGAAGGTGTTATTGAACGATTAGGTGAAATAGATAATGAAATAACTCATCTAGAAATCGATGGTACAATGTATACCGAAATCAATGGAGGCAAATTAAATTGTAAACGTGTTTTATTTTCTAATTGGTTGCCTACATTATTAATAAGTAATGATGGTGTTTTACGGTTATCAATACAAACATTTGTTTCAAAATGTATTCAATATACAATTCAACATCAAAATACGAAATCAATAGCATTTGCTGTACCAGATACATGTACGAATGAAAGTATTTTAGCAGAAGAAATGATAACCGAAGTCAAACGACAATTAGCAACAAATCAATTAGAATTAAAAATTTCATTCGTTTGTTTACCTGAACAAGAACCTTTATACGAACAATTCTCAAATCTTTTTCCAACTACGGAAGACGCTTTTATTTACTTTGATCATCCTTCTACAAGTAAGATGTCAGTCGTTAATCTTTTTTGAAAAGTGTAGCAAAAGGATAGTGATTTAGCATTACAGTTACTATAAAAATAGAATCATCTGTTTTTTCAAAATTTATACAAAACCTAATTGAAGTCTATTTCATTTATCTCAATGAAACTCTCTATTTGGTAATAAATAGGTCTACTAAAAGTATGCAATATCTTTTTTAGACTTTTTATATTCATTGGCTAGTGGATTATATATATTTCAAGTAGTGTTCATGGTGTCGAAAAAACTCTTAATTTTCACTCGAAATACTCTACTCCATAATTTTCGAAAGAATGTCTGTAAAATTTCATTGGTGGAAAGGAACTTCAGCAAATCTTTTCATGCATTAATTCATCACATATTTATCATAGGATCAATATAAAAATATGAAATGACAGAATTATTACTTCAAAAATGAAACATCAATATCAATGTTAGTCAGCTTATTGAGTTAAACGGTGTGCGTCATAAATATCTTTACGGCAGAGCAACAGAAGATCTTCTATGCTGCTGAGACACAGGATTAATTTTTTTTTATCAATCATAGAAACATATTCAAAGTTTATATTCATGAAAAATTTCATAGAGACACTCCTTGTCAAGTACCATTATAATTGGTTTCAACAAAAAGGACTTCTTTTTAATGAATAGGTGAAGAACAGCATAAAAAATAGAGTAAAAATGATTATGTATTTCCACAACGATCTGAACTGATACTTTTATCACTAATAGAAATATGTACAAGTTTTATGTTTATAAAGAAATTTCTACGAAAATTTTCTTTGATTGATTCTTTTTCTCTCTGTGAAAAGGTAAGATTTTTTAGTTAAGACCAAAATGTTATGTTTCTTGATTTTAAAACTTAAGAGAAAATTTATAAGACATGTTCATAGTTCTGAAAAAAATAAAAATATCTTTTGAATACTAAGCACATAGGTAACTGCTTGTTATTTATTTATTATAGTCATTGAAATAATGTTGTTTGGACCCGATGAAGACGATGTAACTAAATGTCAAGACAGAATAAATAAATATCTTTCACGATGCGTTTCTAAAGTAAAACTTACATGTCCTAATGATATCTTTCAATTTTGGGATCAACATACAATCAATAGCTTTTTTAAATATTGTAAAGATAGATGGGTTTTACCTAAATTAACCGAAGAAAAAATTGAAATAGAATTAAGTGGTTCACCGCATGGTATTGCAGCAATTAAGAAGAAATTTCATCTATTGTCTGAATTAATAAAACGAACTACAAATCACACGTTGACTATGGAACGTCCGAGTTCAGCCGTTTCTTTTTCAGTACGGTCAGATATTAGTAAAACTGGCATTGCAATGGCTAAATTATATAATATTGTGATTAGTTACAGTCAAAAAGATCAAAGAAAATGCCGACGTTTAATTAATCGATTAACTGAGGAGGGTTTTTCGATTAGTACAGATTTAAATTCAGCTGATAAACAGTCGGATCTATATTCTCAAATGGAAAAATCCGATTGTATCATCTTATGTATTAGTGAAAATTATTATAATAATTTGTCATGTATACTAGAAGCTAAATATGCTTTTCAAACAGATAAAAAAGTTTTTCTCGTTAAGATTGAAAATATACCATTACTTGGTTGGGATAATGATCTATTCGAAGGAAAACTATTTTTTCAATCATTTGGTTCGGAGAACTATTTCGACTTAGAATATGGGCGATTGTTACTTGAATTGGTAAGATAATTGACTATGAATTTGATTTTCATATTTAATAAAAATTTATTTATAATTAGTTACGTTACACAAAGCCTGGTTTTACTTCTCTTTTACAACGAAGAGTCAGTTGTAGTATACAAAATTCTGATGATTTTCGAAGAATGTTAACAGATGAACAAAAATCATTTATTGAAAACACAGCTATTCAAAAGTCATCTAAACCAAAGCTTCCAGAAATCATGAGTTCAAAAGGAAAATTACAAAACCAATCTATTAATATATCTAAATCAGAAAGTGCTTCAAATAGTTGTGTGAACGCCAGCGTTTTTAAACGTAAGTTTATTGATATAAATTATAAAATCCTAATAAACATAGTCTACTCTATTTCGTTTTATGGTAATAGTTCAAATGATTACGTGCCTTATGCATGATTATGACATCAATGAACTCCTGAAAATAGATAAATATTTAACTACAACTCTCAGTAACTGTGTAGTAATATAACTGATATTTCCTTGAAAGTTTTTGCACTTTTAGTGGATGTTACGGAAATGAAATATTCATCCACCATTGACAAAGTTTCTCACCCTATTACAAAAAATCATATTACCTTGTTTTTCGATTATATAATGAGAAATATTTTGAGATCATCTGAGTTGAGACAACGCTTGTCATTCAAAAGACTGTTTGAAATAAGTTTTCAAAATTAATCAGGTTTAATGATTCTTTTTCAAAATTGATGTCCTTCGTCGTTGCATTCAGAACCGAACTGAACCCAGATAGCTATACCCAGCGCCTGACCATGTGTCGAAATAATGGGTATTTGACTTTTGTTACCAAATCACATCTACTTCTCAAGCTCTTGGCTTCAACGTAAAATGCGTTAATATTTTAGTTTCACGAATTATCAAAAATAAAAAAAACAAGTTCTCTGAAATTACGAAAAAGAATGACAAAGTCAGGACATAAAAGGTTCACTTTTTGATGTTGGATTTCTGTTATTTGTCCAATTTCACTGAATCTCTAAGGACAGAGTACCTGTATGAAAAAGGCAAAGTTCCTCATAGTTCAATGAGTATGTATTTATTTCCGTCAATGTAAAACATAAATACCTCAAAGTATTTCAAAATATAAGAATCTGGACAACAGTTGAATATACAGGAAGCGATATTACATTCAACGCATTCATTTTCAGATTAAGTCTTCTTTTTAATTGTTATTGTCGTGTGTCTCAAACGGCAGACTGTTTTCATCCATCAAGTCCAGTGATGTGGAATGGGATTATGAGTTTCAGTTTAGGGAATCACAGTATATAAAAGGCTGGCATTCGCACACATTCCATTCATACTACACACATTAATAGAAACTGGCTATCGTATATCAATAAATTTTGTTATAGCACATCTAAAATGTAGAAAGTATTTTATCAAATTTATGCGAAATTCAGTACGAAGTTTTATTCACATACGAATGTTAATGAATATGTAAATTTCTGTAATTATCGATTGTTATCGTAGCTAATCGTAAAGAAAAATTTCATCATTTTCATCTATACTTGATGAATATAACTTATCTTTGGAACTAAACTCTTCTCATATTTTTAAGGAAAATTGAATTTTCTCGAAGAACGATGGCTGAGAAAATTAGACAATATTCACAAACCGCACTTATGGTTATTTGCAACTGAAAGAGAATTCGATGATGAGAATAAACCTTCTTTTAAAATGCCTCCAAATAGTTATAAAATTTCAAATTCTGCTGTTCATTCAGTTTTGTCACCAAGAACTTCTAGAAGATTTAATTATGGAAAAATGTATTCGCCTTTGCAGTCAATAGTTGAACAACCGATTAGACAATCTTCAGTGAATAAGATATGGTTACATGAAGATCACACATACGGAAAATGTACAGAAAAAATTCAACTATTTGGTGGCTTATCTCAAATATTTTCTACCGAACATTCGGTTGTTGACTTCATCCCACATCGTACATCATATACATATTTTGATCAATTTCGTATGCTACAATTAGCTGATGGTGCCTCTCGAACAGAGACAGAAATGAAAACATTTGATGAATTTCAAAATCCAGAAAAAGCGAAATCTAAACGGGAAACGATTGCTAATTATTTTACTGAAAAATATAAATATACTAAAGAGCAATTGGACGTATATTCAAAATTTGCGCAACAAATGAAAGACAATACTGTAGCATTTGAACAGTTTTGTTCGACAACTACATTCACAAAATGATATTTTGATCGAAAAAACTAAGCACTACAAAATTATGAAATTAAATGCATTCCATTAAAATGGGTGTGGGTGTGGGTATGGGTGTGGGTGTGGGTGTGGGTGTGTCGGTGTGGGTGTGGGTGTGG
>CAJNOP010000553.1:47587-96145 GCA_905250075.1 Rotaria sp. Silwood1 | reverse complement strand
AATATCAGAAAATAGATAAATATACAGAGTGATAGAGAATTTCAAGCTCTATCAGAATCTATAGTTGCTTTTTTTAAAAAGACAATTCTATAATAATTAATAATTGAAAAACCTAATCTTTATGACAATAAAAAAAATCATGTCTGTGGGAATTTGGACATGAGGGTACCTTCATTGTACCCAATTTGTTTTGGTGATACATTGGTACAAACTAAAATGTAAATATACCGGATGGTAGAAAACTCCACGAGCTTTCAGAATATGTAATTATTATTGAAAAAATATGTTTTTATAGCGGCAATATCTTCGAAAAACGGACTCTAACTATTTTTTCCGGGCGTATAGAACATTTATAGGACACTGATTCAAGCTCGGGCTTAAATCCTTGCACTATAAACTCCTTAGACAATTAATAAATAATGTAACAGAACTACAAATTGTAGCCCCTTTCCTGCATATTATCTTATATACTAATCAAAAAAATATCTTCGGATTGTGAAAAACAATACAACAAAATACTTTCTTTCGAAGAAATACAAAAAGTAAAATATTGTCTTCGATTTATTTTGAATTGTTTTACACACACATATTCATATAATTGTAAAGAAAACCGATCTAAATAAATATCACAAAAACAATGTTTTCCGGTTTATATAATGTAAATTGTAGTATCTGAACAGCTCGAACTTATAGAAACAAAATATGTACAACTATAAAAAACATAATACAATATCTGGTTTAATCAAAACTACAGTGCAGCTCAATAGAATTTACCCCCTTTGTATTCTTCCTTTTTCTTAACCATAGTTTAGTCTTTTCTTTCGAAGTCACCTACCAAAAGAAAGAGCAGAATCTGCTGCATCTTTTGGTATATGAAACTTATAGATGAGATCGAAAGAGAGCAGAGAAAAACACATCGAGGAAAAAAATTAGATTTTTTTTCACTACAATGTTGTGCATAACCTTTTGTTAGGGGGAGGCAGCACCATGTTTTTGAGTTGGATACCTGATGAATTTTATACCACATGAAAGCTCGTGAAAAATAGAATTTATGCTTCCATTTAGTTACACTTAAAATATGGAAAAGAGGTGATAAATCCTAGAAAATCTCGAACTTCGTGTATTTTTTGCTGCAATTTTGCAATTATTTAAGGATGAAGGGGCCGGACTTTTCTAGTTACTCACACTTGTAGACCCTTCCACGCTGATCATTTCGGCTGAATTTATTTTGAGTTTTTCTAAAATAATTATAGCATCTGGGTTGCAATACTAATGAACTGCTTGGTTCCATCATCCACAGCACCTCCAAATCATGAATATTGTTATCGGAGCATTGTCATTTTGTAAGCGAAACTCGAAATAAATTCAGCCAAGATGATCAGCGAAGAAAGTTCTATAAGATTGAGTAACTAGAAAACTCTGACTCTGTTACCTCCCTCTAGCAAAAGATTATGCACAACATTGTAGTGAAAAAAAATCTACTTTTTTTCCTCGATGTGTTTTTCTCTGCTCTCTTTCGATCTCATCTATAAGTTTCATATACCAAAAGATGCAGCAGATTCTGCTCTTTCTTTTGGTAGGTGACTTCGAAAGAAAAGACCAAACTATGGTTGAGAAAAAGGAAGAATACAAAGGGGGTAAATTCTATTGAGCTGCACTGTAATTGATGAATCAGTTGTATCTTTTCGTGGCTTCTGTTGTTGTTTTGTTCCAAACAGGATCCAGACAGTTACTTGTATGGACACTTGCTCGCGCTGCTAGCCATAGCGAGTAGCTGTCCACACAAACAACTGTCCGCGCGCAACTGTTTGGCGAGCAACTGTTCTAGACCTGTACCAAACACGTGCAATTAAACATAAAATATATGAATTACATAATTGAATCTTGTTCTAAACACCTCCAATCTCAAAATAAATAAATCTAGTATGAAAAAGATTTGAAACCGTTTGTAACCTAGAGGCTAATAAAGATAATACACGAACAATAAAATTTTATCGGAAATTAGGGTGGGTGTGGGTTTATTGTTGGAAAGTAGACACCAACCTAGCCACAACCACCCACATCCACGCCCACCGCCACCCCACACCCATCCCTTATTGATGTTCGTGAGATCGCCTAAACCTTCCTGTCATCGTATCATTGAACGACAATTTCGTTCAATCAGGAACAGGCACTGCTCTTTGCCTTTCTCCCGAATGTACGACGATCGGCTCAATGATCGTCTTTGTTTTTTATGAGTTGCTCTACTGGTATTCAAGTACAAGTGGATTTTAAATCTGTTCGTCACTCGAAAATAAATTTTTCTTATATCGCGTTTGGATCTCAATAGCTTAGCACAATCGTTTCTTGAATACAAACTATAAGCGAATTCTTGACTATATGTTTATAGCAAAGACAAGCATTGATAAATTATGCTTCATTAATAAAATGTAGATCTGTGGAAGTCAACGTAATGAGAAGAATAATGCATCCTCGCTTTTCTCTCATTCTCTTATAGTCGCAGACATTTCTAATGAAGCACTTGTGTTTAATGGTTTTTTTCCTCTAGAAAACGATTAGCCGCCAGAATTCTTGGCTCCATCTTGAACACGAATTGCGTTGTCACTATTGTTTTCTTCATTACACAAAGCGGGTTTTGCTCATTTACTCCCTATTAGACATTATGGCACAACTATCACTCCTACGTGAGAGTCGGTGGTCAGACCGATAAAATGTCATTTTAGCTTTTAGGTCAAATCATGCTGAAAAATGTTTGATTCCATTGCATTTAGATTTGAAGTATAATAATCTTCTTCCCATTAATGTAATGCGTGTGCAATAAAGCGCATGCTTATTATTCTCTAGAATTTTCAAGTCCTAACACAAATTCCCACTGAGATATAGCGGATTTTGGAAAAGATTAGTCAGCTTTGCACAGGGACGCTTACCTACACAACTTTTGATAATCTCTATGCGAATACATGACTAAGCGTTATAACTTTTCACCGAAACAAAGTTCAGCTTACGGAGCTCCTCAGTCGTGGCTCAAAGTGTAGTGACTCGCCTAGTATTTACGTGCTACTTCGCACTTTGCGAACGACGTTAACAAGTGGCACGTTATCATTGGTAACCTGCCATCATCTCAACCATTATCCATAGCTGTACCTTTTCTGAAAGGCAAGACGTGCGGTGAGCTTTAGTTTCTCTGATGTGTACCGTTATTCGTCATTTCATTCGATAGCTAATGAGAGGGAAATGATCAGTTGAAACAATTTGCGCTACATATTGAGTCATTTTGGCACCGACTAGAAGACGCCATTTGTGGAGAAGATTAGCTCAATTACAGTTTTAGACAGATACGTATTTATTATGAATGTATGATGAAACTGGAAACGGAAGGCTATTAGAAACTATCACAACTGCCGCAACTGCCACAACTGCCACAACTACCGCAACTATCACAGGTGCAACAACAGAGCCATGTGTCGCATTGATCGCAACGCTCCCGATCCCTTTGTTTCGATCTCCGACAACAACGTCGTCTTCGCTTCTTTTTCTTTTTTATTGATGCATTTGTTGGTAATGTTCCATTGTAACAGTTGTGATTACTTGAGTCAGTGGGTTGTTGAGTCACTTGATATCGTTGAATCTGTTGTTGCTTAATCTTGCCCTCGTCTGATTCCTGCTGGCTCTTATCTTCTTGCTGGTCGTGTGTTGCTGGTGCATCGGCCAATACATAGAATGCTGGCTGAATACGGTCAACCACGTTGTGTTGAGTAGAGGGAAGCTGAGGTTGCTGCTGCATGATTATGTTTAGTAGACACACAGAGACGTAGGTTTATATCGTAAAAAAATGACTGTGAGTAACTTAATAAAAAAAAAAGCATACATAACGCCACATTTGTTTTCTTACTCATCGATAGTAACGTTAGAAACGAAACAAAAAACAAAAAAAACGTCTTTTCTTCTCTCGTCGAAAGAAAGAAAAAATTTACTCTTTCAAACAGTTTTACTGCAAAAAATGGGCAGCGACAGCCTAAGGTGCAATCTGTTGCGACGTTTTGTTTCATATTGGAAGCTTGTTGCGTCAGATGCACATGCATCTTGTTTGGATCGTTTCACTCATGTGTCCAACAGAAGGAATAACAATTTTATTATTGAGTTCGAACTCACTAATTACAAATGCACTAGAAAACAATCGAGTTTTGTTGAAATCGAAGCACTTCACAAGCTCAGTCTTTTCAGATCATTCGAGAGACTTGCGAAATAATGCCATCAAATGTTCAGACCATGAGAAGAAAGTTTCACAATTTTGCACATCTACACTCTTTTGCAAAACACGATTGGAAATGAGTGTTAATATATATAGTCAGAAGAAGTGAACCACGGGTGTTGGTCTAGGTGTGAGTTTGAATTTAAAGAATAGATCTACAAATACACTAGTGAACTGTATCGGACTCCGAAGGGTATAGGTGAGTGTGGGTGGGTGTGCGTGTGGGTGAGTATGGGTGTGAGTGTGGGTGGGTGTGGTTGGGTATGGGTATGGGTGGGTGTGGATCTTGATATCTTTTTGAATCAGACCCGCACCAACATACCCACACCCACACCCACACAACCGCACCCACCCACACCTCCACTGTCACCCTCATACCCTTCTTTTTCTATGATCACCAGTGTGAGTGTTTTTTCTTGTTCTGGCAACACTGCACTTAGTTTCACTTGAAAATGTAAGTGTAAACAACGAAAATATATCAAAAGTGTTGTGTATTTCAATCTTATTCTTTCCAACTTTGGTTTACTGTTCATTTGCGCATTTTTTTTTTCGTTTTCTGACAAAGACAGAAAAGCAGCAAAATGCATTACCGCTTTAAGTTTTTCTCATGATTGCCTGAATCAACATGCCGATAAGGTGAACGAAACAAGAACAAGAATAAATTCATTTTTCAGTGAAATAACAATCGAAAAATAGGTTTTTTCTTCCGAGGCATTTTGCTGTTCGTTACCGATTTGGTTTAAGTCAAGGGTGTGGGTGTGGGTGTGGGGTGTGGATGGGGTGTGGGGTGTGGATGGGGTGTGGGTGGGTTGGGATCTCCTTTTTTACAACACACCCACACCCTTGATATAAATCAATTATAGTACTCAATGATTGATTATTTAGTTATTGAGTCAATAACTCGAAATTTATATGAAAATGCCCTAATTGAATTTCGTCGATTTTGATTTAAAAGCTCAATAACTTCAACTTAACCATGGTAGGACTTAAAACTCCGGTGATGGGACTGAGCCCCACCTGCCCCCCCCCCCCCCTCTGGTTACGCCACTAGTTCACCGTATATTGGGGTGTGGATATGTAAAATGAGAATACACGATCCACACATCCACACCCACACTTTTGGTTTCTGTGTTATTCTTCAAGATGTGTACAAGAAGATGAGAACAGAATTTCATCATTTATTTTTGTATAAGCAAATTTCATCAAAGATACAGTTATTAGTTAGGTCGTGCTTATTTTCGAGTTAAGGTCAGTGTAGCCGTTTGTTGGGTAGTTATACGACGAATTTTGGTTTTAAATAATGTCCAAATTTCTGCTATTGACGTCAAATATACGAAAGGTAATAATAAAGGTTCAACAAGACCTATGAAACTGAAAAGATTTGGTACCGATTTTGGTATAATAATATTGAAACTAGCAAAACTCAAAAAGCTGACAATACTATACGGAAAAATGAGTGTAATACTAAGAAGTGATATAGACAGAAGTTGATAGGCCATTCTACTGTGCTTTCGCCAGCTAAATGCTAGTTGAAGACGGCGTTTCGAACATATTACACGAACCAAAAGTAAGATACTAAAAATAGTAGTACATATTGAAGGAACCATATAATTAAACACTCTGTTCCACAGCATCATAGGTACGTAATTTGTGTAACAAGCACTATTGCAATAATTCACTTGAAATAAATAAGGATTTTTGCATTTATAAAAGGCAAAGGCATAGATATAGTAACAGATACCGTAGGCAATAATAATCAAAGGTGGTGCATAATGTAAACATATATTTCCCCTTTTTGAACGAAGCAGGCGATCATGAAAAATCAGAATATGACGTTCAAATGAAGCCCATGCTAGTAAAAGCAGATTGATTGTCCAAGTACTATGAGCGATAAATTGCCATATATAGCAATAAGCACCATTCTCAAAAAGTACTCTGCCTCGCTGATAAAAATATACCTGCGATGGAATATCCAATATGTTACAAAAAAATTGAAGAATTAAGATAATGAAAAGACTGTAATTATTCGGTGCTGCACGCTGAGTTTTGTGAGTGAGCATGTAAACGATGATGAAAACATAACAAATGAATGATGGTACTCCAAGTACAAGTAAAATATTGGATCTCATCGATGCACTAATTAGAAGAACAGAAGTGTTTTGTTGAGTGTTATTGGCTTCATTAATAGTTTGTTTTGAATCCACTTGCATCTTGAATGTTAAAGTGTAATAACTCACTATGTAAAGACAACTACTTTACTTTAAGAAATTCACGGTTTGTTTCGTTGAGCTGTAAGAATTTTTTTTTTGTAGCACAGTTCTCACATACACCTAGATTATATAAAAATGTCTAAAGGATGATTGTCATCTAATAAGGTGACAGAGAAGAAAGCATTGACGTCATTCGTCTGACGATTTATATATTTGTTTAAGTTCAGTCATGCACAGAACATGTTAGCATCCTCATGCATGCATGTATGAAGAATTTTTTGACAGCTAACTAAGTGATTAGTGCAATATTAATTATATCTGGCATTTACTTTGAAATAAACAAAAAAATGGAAGCCGTGATACTCTGTATAAAGTTGAACATACACTCTAAAAACGTTGTTCCCTAAAAGAATCAAAATTTTTTGAAACGTTTGAGCAAGCCCATAAGTGTTTCGGAAAGGCTTTTCGACCTCGTAAATTGTAGTCACAAAGACATTTTTGGTCTTCGAAAGTTTCGGGAATTTAAAAGTTTTCATTCATGCAAACGTTATCGATATTGTTGATTTAGCAACCGAAAGGCTGTTGAGAGATTTGTTTTCAGTTTCTGAAGTAGTTTATCGAAAGCTAAAATGGTTTTTGAAAATCTTGAGCCTAAAACCTAACCTCAGAAACTTAAATCGGTAGTGGATGTGTGGCATGGATGTGGCATGGATGTGGAATAGATGTTTTCTTCATCCAAACACACACCTACATTGTACAACTCATTCATGTAAAAAAAATTAAAAATCGACCATCATAGCACTATTAAAAGCTCATTGTGATCATATTTTCAGCCTTCATAGACAGATTTCATTTGATGTGGTCTTTTTTAATCAATTTTATATCTGATTGAAATCAGATTATATTAGTGCCCTTATAATTGATTTTTATTCTTTTCTTACAACCCTTTTCTTAGATGGATACACTCACACCCGCACTCTATGTTTAATGAAGATCTTGAAAGAGAGAAATGATTTCGATATTTTATTACTAGGACATCGATTGAAGAGAAAGAATATGATTAAGAAACATGTGAACACTTTATTGTCAGATTGAAATGTCATCGCTTGTCAATATTACCGAACTATTCAAATAACAGAAAATTCATTATTATCAAGAAATCTAAAACAGTTTGAACATCCATTCTTTAAATAGAAGTAGCCTTATTCTCTCTTCTTTGATTGTTTTTTGACCACTCGAGAAATACTTGTTACATGTGCGAAATAATTTTCTTCAACTGATAAAACAATATGGTATTCACATAAAAGCATGAATTATTGCGAATTTCTATCTATCAAACAGTCTCTTTTGTGATGTTTAAAACTTGTTGAAGCAATGCAAGCACATCTCAACCATTATAGTTATTGTGTTGCAAGACGTCCTGGTGGTAGAAGATTATAGTATGGATAGATCGAAGAAAATTTAATAGGCGAATACTTTTAGCACAGTTCCTTATGACGTTTATTAGAACATCATACTAGCTAACAGATGTTCAACAAGCTAAATGAATTCGAATATGAAAAGATATTGCACGTTATTTAAATACGATCCATGACAATTATTTGATATAACGATAGATAATCAATTATCCTTGCATCATATAAAAAATGATCGAAAGTAGTCGAACGATACTCTTAGATACTAAGCGGTGTAGGTGTGGGGTGTGGATGTAGAAAAGTTTCACACCCACGCCCCACACCCACATCCACACCCCACACCCACACATCCACATCCACATCTACACCCACACACCCACACCCGTTTCATCACTGACATGAATAAAATACTAAAAATACAAATAACTATCCAATAAGGATGTTGGTTTTGGTGAATTATTTAGTCTCACTCACATCCGCACCCCACAACTTAACTATTCAGTCAAATTAATTGATAAAATATAATAAATTGCTCTCGTTTTTATTCACCATGGGAAAAGTATGTACTATATCTAGAACAATTACAGTATATATAGATCACACGTAATCTTTTACCGTTAAACAACAAACATTAAAAATTTAGGTTACTAATGACATAGATAGCGATCCTCAGATGTCAACAGAAAAAAAAAGACTTTCAAATGAAATTCAATGCATGTATTTTTTGAGAACACTAATTGCATGAAGATCAGTCCGTATTAGAAGGATCTTCTACTTTCAAGCAGGCATGTAAAGCATCGTCTGAGACTGAATGAAGATAAAGAGAAGATCCAAACCGACATTGTCATCCTAAAAAAACTATCGAAACGAAATTTGACAAATCAATTTAAATGTAATGATATGCATACTCGCTATTTGTTACACATGATATAAACACTAAATATTGTTGAAAAGCCCCAAATATCTCGGGTCAGAACAGTACTGCCAAGTTCTATCGACTTTTGAAGTTTTCTCGATCGAATCAACTCGTATGATTTCATTTGGAAGTAACAAAATAGTTATGATAGAAGTTTCAGTGAAAACGTCTCAATGAAATCAATTTGTTTGCTGTTTGAAAAAAATGAATATCGTCTAATCAGCGTTATTACGAACGAATTCGGAAAAGCCTATATGGAATAATTTGAGTTACTAAATTCAATCACACAAAAATTCAATACAAAAAAAAATTGTTTCACTAAAAATTTACTTTTCTATAACAGTTAAATAAATAGAAAAATTAAGATTGATACATTTTGAAAGTGTTGAAAAAGTTAATAAGCTTCTTAAAAAAAAACATATCATTTTCATTTCAGTCTTCTGGAAATTCTTCATATTAGCAAAAGTCCAAGTCAGACAATAGCATTTCTAACCTAGAAAGTTCTAATTAAGTTATTTACGAATAAACGATTCAAATATCTTTACCTATTAGAACTCTAAACAACGTGAAAATGGAAGAATATTGCAAATGAAATTGTGACATAATCAAGGCTACTAGGAAACTACGTTCTAACCTATTAGAAACATATTTTAACGGAAAGATATTATCAATCACTAGATCTTCAAAAGTCTCCATTCATGCGACTCTACATTAGACTATTTTGTTTGAAAAATCTTTGATAAAACCGTCCGTTATCGAAGTGCTTTCTCAATCTATGTGAACTTCTTCGACTTCTATTTAAGATTCTCGATGTTTTTCAATGAACTATTCGTTGTCTGTTCTCTGAACTATCTTTTCACATGTATAATTATATTACATACATTATATACATGTGCTTGTCAATGAATCACATTTCTCTTTGTATTTTTGTACTAATATAAAAACAAAACACCTTTCACGTGCAAGAAAGTCCAGAGCAAGATTAAAAAAAACGAAAAACGAAAAAAGAACAATGAGTCGTTGAGTAGCACATGTATGTAATATAATTATACATGTGAAAAAATTGTTTCGAGAAAAGACAATGAACAATTAATTGAAGAACATCAAGAAATTTAAATCTCAGTCGAACAAGCTCCCATAGATCTAGATAGGATATTGATCATTCTTTTGTAGTGAAAATTATTGTTCCTGTTAAAATCTACGTGACTAGGACGGGAGAATATGCTTACAGAGTCTTTTGACGACAAACAGTAAAGCCTGCGAAATGATGTTCTACTTTTTTATGAAGAAAATAGCTTGATGTAAAGTCTTTTAGATAAGACACATGCATCTTCAATGTGAAAGATTAACTCGAAAATTTCGATAAATTAGTATTCATTTCAAATTCAAGGAAGAGTGTGTATTTTTTTAATTGTTTTTTGAGTAGGAACTAGAGATAGTGAGGTCTGCAATTTTTACCGTTTAAACGAGAAAATGAAACTACATAGAATCATGAATACCAGATTGTTTTTGATAAGTTTTCTCAGAGCTACCTGCCAAGCTTTTTAAAAAATCAAAGCATTTTTGATAGATTTAGAAATTCAATTTTTTATGAAAAATCTTCTGAAGACGCTTAGTAAAATTTTAATTAACTCGTAATTGGTTAAATCTTTTAATGTCGAACTTCTATAGATTATTGAAGTTTAGTTAACAATTCTAGTGTAGCATGGAACATAAAACTGCCAAATCATTTAGATTACACAATATTTTCTGTTTTAGAAACTTGATGGATGTACCTGAGAAAACTTGTTAGAAAAATTTGGTATTCAACTTTTGATATAGTTTCAATTTCTCTTTTTAGTTCCCATTAAAACCTATTCCAAAACTACTCATGCTTTCTTTTATTTTAAATGAATTTCTTAGCTCCACAAGCCTTTTATAAAATATTTTATAAGATCTTCATTTTTCTAAAATAGGTTTTTCATTGATGACAATATCTAACTAGAAAACATTTCCATGTTTCACTAGTCTAACCAATCAGTAATGGTAACTTCTATCGTCTATTTATAATTTATTCATCCTTGACTAAACTACAATGGTTATTCAATTTTTTCTATTTCAGGTAAACATAGTCTCGATGTTTCTTTCTCAATAACCAGTCACATGCTCTTTTTTATTCTTTCTTTTCTATTATTATTGACAAAGATTGATGATGAGTCCGTATATCTTCGTTTTGAATGATGGCTATGAAAGTAATAAATAATTATATCCAATCATCTTGTATTTTTTTAAGGTATTCGATGGCTCAATTACAAGTGAATGTTGTTGAAGGACGAAATTTCAAAAAGAAAGATTTGTTTAGTAGCAATGATCCTTTTCTTCAAATTTATCTTGATGATAAAAGTCAAAAACAAAAAACTCAAGTAAAATCTAATACAAATAATCCACTGTGGAATGAAATATTTTTTTTGTAAAATTTTGGTTTTTTTCTTCTTATTTCGTTTTTATCTTTGTGCTCTTATTTAGTAACCATTTACGAGGACAAAATATTCTTCATATCGATGTTTATGATAAAGATTTCTTTAGCAATGATAAAATTGGTTCAGTAGAAATCAATTTAGAAAATTTATATGAAAAAGGTTATTTCATTTTTGAATTCGATCTTTTTGTTTTCATAATTCGAATTATTTTTCTTTATCTTTAGGTCATATTGATAATTGGTATAATCTTCCATCGAAATCTGGTGAATCATCTCATGGTGAAATTCATCTTATACTTGATTATCAACCATTACAACATTAAATTTTTTACTACTGAAGTTTTTTTTTTTTATTTTTAAATAGTTGATTCTAAATAAAAATAAAATTCTTTTCATTGATGTTTTATCGAATGACAAAGAAAAATAAAAAGATTGTTTTAAATGAACTCAAAAATGATTTTAATCATGTGTACAGCACGTAAAAAGATTTATCAGTACGTGGACTGTTCAAAAAGTTTCTAAATTGATTTTATTAAAAAAAAAAAAAGAACAAGAAATATAACTACATTAGTATTCTTATATATGTATTGTTCATGAAATTCTCTATCTATAGATCGCCGAAGAATCAGACAACAAGAAATAGTATTCTTGAACGATGGTTAGTTTATATGACTTTCTACAATTGGATAAAGTGTGGTATAACATATACTTTTATGTTGTCGCATATAGAGTAAAAAGGCGTGATTTGTCACAAAAAAAAGTGAAATTTTATCTTATTTTGTTCATAACTTTTTTTTATTTTATATGGTAGAAAAAAAAATTTTGCTACAAGAAATATAGAGAAAGTAAGTTTTTTTCGTTCAATAATGTGTTTAGTTTCTACAAGTCTCTTTTAGTAGAACCTACTATTGACTTTATCGAACCATCCCATACAAGGTCATTTGCCAATCTTAGTTATGTTATACGTAGCTAATATTCTAAGATATTTTAAATCTATTTGTGATAAAAAATATATCATTGAATAGAATGTGGATGTGAGTCTTCATTTCTATAACATCCGCACTTTAGCCAATCGCAACAAAGTTTGAAAACAATGTATTGAAAAAAGAGAATGCAAATGTTCAATTGAATTTCAATTTAATATTCTAATCCAAACCAAAGTGAATTACTTTTCGTCGATATGTTGTTACCTTTTAATTCTGCATGACAAGCTCACTCTTTAGTTAATGTTTCAAGATTCATTCATGTTTAGTAGATTTTTGAAGACCTTGATTTTACTGTGATTGAAGGAAAAAAATCTACAATGAAATATGCTTGATGATCTGAATTGAATTACTTGATTTAAAATAAGTATACACTACGTAAACCTACTTGTAAGACTCATTAGTGTTTTTATGTATTCTCTCTCATCAATGGCTGATGCAATGATATCAAAATCACTTTTTACTCTACAGTATACATAGAACTTGACATTTTGCATTCATAGTCCTTCAGGAATTTTCAACGAACATGTGGAATGTGAATGTGAAGTATCGAGGTCGAATGAGAATATGGAAATACTCGAACTCATACTTTTAAAGGTCAATCATTTCTCGAATTATAATGAATGTTAACAATATCAGATATCAAGTTCATTTTTCTTTGTGAATTATTATTTTTTAATTAATTTTTTTTTTTCATATAATTAAATGTGATACATATCGTGATAAGATTATGATAATCATTACAAAAAACATCCTGAAATTAAAATTACTTAATGATAATCGAGCGTTTATTTTTATTTCTAAGTTATCTGTTTTTGTCGGTAATTATGAATTGTTTTGAGATAAAAGTTATATTACAACAACAACTTAACTTTTGAAAATCAAGAATAGCGCAATAAGTTTATTTATTATGATTTACCAGCTTGTGTTTAATTTTCGCATTATATTGTTAACTTCTTTGTTTAAAACAAATATTATTTTGTAGCATTAAATCTTTGAGAAAAATCTACGTAAATAAAAATATTTTCATCAATTGTCTTTATTTCTAGTCGTTAGTTTTATGAAAGGTTTCGAAATGATAAACTAGTAGGAATCTTTTGGAAGACAAAATGTATGCTATTCATCATCTAATTATAGCTGTTTCAAAATAGAAATAGACAGGTAGTCATTAAGAATCATGAAGTCAATTCAAATATATTATTAATGATTTTAGCTATTGATTGTAAATATTATTTGCTGCTTGCAAGAACCACTAAAAATATTAGCTGATCATTTTTCAATTATTAATGTAGAAATTAATTTTCATATAAAGAAAATTTCAAAAATTGAAACTATCTGTAATATATTTAATGTACAATGTGTTAAAAAAGCTGTTCTGTGAAACGGGTCATAGGCGGCGGAGCCACGAGGCCTGGATAGACACGAGCCTACCCTAGGTTGGAGAGGTAAAGGCTTGGGTAGGCTCAGGCAAAGGCCTGGGTAGGCTCAGATAAAGACTTGGATAGGCTCGAACTGGTAAATATAAAGATTTGAATAGGCTCAGTTTGACATAAATTTTCTAATAATAGTTAATTTGCATGTAATTCTAACAGATGACGCGTTATTACAATAACAGTGTGCATTTTATCTATTACAAATTCGTGTAGAGAGGCATACTGATTGGCTTTCGTGGACCTCTATATCTATGTCAAATTGTTTATTGTCCACATAAGATAATTTGACTTTTGGTATAAAGTTCTGTTCAAAATAACTTTTGAATTTTAAGCAATAAAGAACAGTATACTTCCACAAGCGGTGAAGTCACAAGATTTGAGTAAGCTGAAGTTCATCATATTTGAAGTTTCATAGTCTAAGAGAGATGTGAACAGTTGCTACTCATTCTATCATATTAACAAACTTGCTTAGTGCTTGAAAGTTTCTGCTGTCATCACTAACAACTACTAACACTTTGAGGAAAAAGCTGAGGTCCGTATGAATAGGTACATTAGCAATGAGTTCACATCATATTGTCTTGTTAGAAGTGAAGAATACCTTCACAGGATCTTGCAGTCATATCTACTGGATAATGCCAAAAGTTTTCCTCTTGCAGCGGTCAATCTCAGATGCTAAGCATCCATTTTCAATAGGGATATTACTTTACCTTTACTTTATAAATAACGATAAAGATAATCTTTTTCTTTATTTTATAAAGAATAAAGATAACCTTTACTTTAAAAAATAAAGATGAGAAAATCAAGAAATCCTTATTTTTTATAAAATAGAGATTAAGTAAATCTTTATGTTTATGAAATAAAGATAAAGATAATCTTTATTTGTAAAAATAAAGCTAAAATAAAGAATAAAGATATATTTTTTTATGTAATAAACACATATGCAAATACCCTGTGTCAGAACAGAATATGTTAATGAGTGTTCTTTCTTACCACCATCATCACTTCCAAATGTCATATCTTCAAAAAACAAGGGCTACTCATGAAACGATATGTGAGAAAAATGTTACTGCGCATTATATTTAATTACATAATACGGTGATTTTTTTTGAGATCGCTCAACAAAATAAAAACAATAAGTTTTGATAGGAAAAATATTCTTTATTCTTTATTTTATCTTTATTATAAAGAAAATAAAAATAAAGTAACACCCCTAATTTTCAACGTGCTGATAATAATCCACAATGACACCCCTTTTCTGGGGGCACCATTGCGTTGCAATAATCCTAATTTCCAGTAATACGAATCAAAGACTCTTTCTTGAAAGTAGCTCATCAAATAGTTTCAGAATGTAACCGAGCCTAGTTTTGAGTCTGAGTCTGAAATATTGCTGTTACCCAAAGTCAGATTTGAGTCCAGGCACAAGTTCTCGAATTCAGGTCTGATGAGCGCTAGCTGCATGCAAAAGCCAGTTATAAATTGGTTATTACAATATTACCGTCAAGAGTGTTTTAAAAACGTGTAAGGTGTGCTAGTCACCGAAAAATTAATCGCAAAAACTGCAGCATCTTCGAAATAATTATCAAATCGGGAGTAAAAGAATTCTATTGAGAGTACGAAGACTAACAGTTCAGATTCCGATACAAAATTTTTGCCGTCGAAGGACTATATTTGAGAGTCAATATTCAATCAAGAAAAAAGTTTAGATGACTATTTGAATACAAGTTTCTTTGCAATAAATTGCAAACTCACCTCTGATATGAACTCATATTGAGAACCAAAAAGTAGAGCTACGTAGAAATAAGCAGTATTAATTGTGTTTAGTTGAACAGTATAGCAGAAAAAATTACCCCTCTATTTCTAATCCATCGGTCAGGGTCTTATTAAAAAATGTTGAGCCTACCATAGATTCAAAACGTTCCGCCGCCTATGAAACGGGTATATTAAAAATTTCTGTTTGACAACTCTCGTAACAAAAAAAATCTTATAGTATTATTATAATTTGAATAAAGGCACACATACGATCAAAAGTGTCACAACGACATATAAATCACATCATTATTTCTCATATCAATAAAGAAAAACTTAGATAGACTGGACTTTAAACACTATCTGCTCAGATTTGAAAAAAAGAAAAAACTTTTCCTTCGATCGTGAAAAAATTCTCATCTCATCAAAATTGCCTATTTTTTCGTCATTTATTAGTTCGATTATCGTGAGATTAAAATCATGATTATTCAATACAGAGTAGGCTACGCATCGAACTAGGATAAAAAAAAATAGTACTTCCGCATCCGTCGAATTAAATGGATGAACTTTTTAGTGATAGAATGTCATATAAATTTTCTTTTTCATACAGATAAAGTTAGCAAATATTATTAAGTATTATGTTTTGTGTCATGAAAGAAATTTGATCTAAATTTACTATTAAGTAAAACTATACACGTATAGCATTTCATACATAATTTTCAATTCTCGAACGGAAAAATAATAAGAATAAGTCAACAAAGACTTAAATCAATGCATCTGTATTAATGCAAATCAAACAAGTTTCTCAAACTAATAGTTAGTTTAGAAGTTAACGAATACAAAGTTTCGAATTTTTAAACATGAAAGACTAACTTTTGCAAAAAAACAAAAAAACGTTGATGTTTTAACACTCTTAGTTCTATAATTCTATATTTTATTTTGGAGATATAAAGATTAGAATTTAAACTTACTAGTTCTAAAAAATTGCTCTGTATACATTAATATCGATTCATTTATAAAGTTTGTTTCGAATTGTTCTTATTATTCTTCTGTTCTACAACTGAAAATTATCTACGACAATCTATACATGTATTTGTTTTTTTACTTAGTAATAGATCAAATATCTTTCATAAGACAAAAAAATAATATTTACTTATGTTATCCTTATAAATAAAATTCTACCCGTAAGACAAAGGTACGTTCTGTTTCTTTAGATTACATTCTATTTTTTCTATAGTAGAGCTTGATTACCTACGATAGATCTTTTGAAAGAAAATTTGAACAAATAAAAAGAATTCTAACTAGAAGAAATTAAAATCTCATATAGAGTAATTCTATATGATCTTAAGCACGTATACAAATTTGATCACCGATTTTGATGAAATTTTCGGGATTTGTAGAGCTTTTAATGCTAAGTATTTTGATAAAAAGAAAATTTTCCAAACAATATTTTATTTTGATAGATATAGACCAAAAATACTTTACGCAGTAAAATATAAAAATTCTTCCAATAATGTTGTTTTAGGTATCATTGTGGGTAAGATTCTTTCCTTCGATGGATTCCTACACCCTGTAAAAATTATATACGACACTATTCTCATTAAGACTTGTGTTTCTATGGACATTTTTAAGTCGAAATTCGAAAAGTAAGTTTTCTATCAATATATTTATAGCTTGTTGAAGTTTACATGATATAGATAATATCGATCTAAACCTAATCAATCAATTCGGAGACTTTCTTTATAAAATTCAATACTCTACTTTCAATTTTCATTAATAAATTCATCTAATATTTTTAATGCTCTTGACAAAATCTAATGAAATAATATTTATCCTAACGTTTTAATTGCGATCAATTATAGTATTAAATACTGATAATTAACAAATGAAAACCTAAATGTTTTTACTGTAGATTAGGTTTTTTTTAAAATATTTTTCTTATCTTTTGTTTCAAGGTTTGTTTGTCGCTGTACGTTAAATAAATAAGTGAATCACAAACTTACACTTGTTATACATTCAACGACATAAGAAATTTTTCGAAATACTTTTACTAAGACACAATTAACTAGTTATATTCTATCAACAAAGATTTCTACGTATTTCTTACATATTCCAAATGGCAAAGAAGAAAAAATCTACTGCTGTCTATCATCATGTATCTGCTGATGAAGCTGGACGTGAATTCGGTATTTCTCTTCTACAATTAAAAACATTAATGGAAACACGAGGTCAAGAAGGTATTAGAGAGCTCAATGAAACATATGGTGGTATTGATGGCCTTGGACAAAGGCTCAAAACAAATTTAATAACTGGTAATAATAAAATAAAATAAGAACAAAGACAAAAAAAAACAACATTTTAAATTATCATATCTAACATTTTGTATTTAGGTTTATCTAATGATGAAACTGATTTAGCCATACGTATAACTGCATTTGGTCGTAATGAAATTCCACGAAAATCACCAAAAACATTTCTTCGTCTTATATTTGATGCTCTAAAAGATCGTACACTTGTTATACTTATTATACTTGGTATCATTTCATTAACTTCATCAATTTATCATCCAAGTAAAAAAACATATGAAACTAAAATAAAACAAAGTAAATTTATATTCAAATAACAAAACAAAAAAGACTAAGGACAATTTTTTTGTTTGTTATACATATATTTTTATTTTTAGAGAGAATAAATGTTGAATGGATTGAAGGTGCAATAATTATTGTTGCCGTATTAGTTGTTGTTCTAGTAATAGCATTTAAGAATTGGTTGCGAGAACGACGCTTTTATGATTCTCAATCAAAAATTGAACTTGATCAAAAATTTAATGTTATTAGAGATAATATAATACGACAAATTCCAATAAAAGATATTGTCGTTGGTGATATATGTCAAATTAAATCTGGAGATTTATTACCAGTTGATGGTATTGTTGTACAATCAAATGAACTTAAAGTTGATGAATCATCATTAACTGGAGAACCAGATTTAATCCGAAAACATGAATCAAGAGATCCATTTCTTCTTACAGGTTAATAAATTCGTTTTCTTTTTTTGTTATTGATGAAAAAAATATAAATAATTAAAATTAAATTATTCATTTTTTTAAATATTTGTTTAGGTACACAAATTATGGAAGGTAGTGGTTCAATGTTAGTTTTAGTTGTTGGTGAACATAGTCAAACTGGAATGATATTTAAATTATTAGGCACAACAACAGAAGAAAGCAGTGGAAAGAACATGAACTTCGAAAATAAAAATCAGAGTATGATTTAGGATTTTTATTTTATCCTTTAAATGTTTCATCAATTTTTTCTGATACATACTGAGTGACGCAAATGAATTCGAAATTCAAAAACTATATGAATTACCTAGTAATTCAGTTTTTATTAATTTCTATCAGCACTTATGGTAGAATCCTATCAAGTTCTCAATGTGAGTTCTACGAAATCCTGATATACTTTGTAAGATATTCATAGCTTTAATAGACTTATAAAAATCATACACGTTTCCATATAGAATTTATAGATGTACATTGAATATCGAGATTATGAAACGAGCAAAAGAAACGATATTTTCATGCTTCATACTTCGAAAAACTATATAAGGTATGATGATTCGGTTAAATCTAAAATACAATTTATTATTTTAAAACTTCAATGATTGTGCACTTTGATATGTATGTATATGAATATATATTTTATTCATTATTTTGTCATAGAAAGTGATAGTAGTGCATTCTATATTCTTCATATGTAAGATAGTATTTGAAATATTTGTGAACAATGTCAACTTATAGAGAAATCTTCTTTTTTTCCAAATTATTCATATATGAAATCGAGCGTATTCTGTTCTTGTCTTTTTTAACCAAGACTGAATGACTGAATCGGATTCCATAATATTAGTAATGACATAATGCAAACGTGACTCAAAGAAAATAAAAAGTTTCTTTCAATAAAAATATTAATTATGAATTTTTTTGTAATTCATTTGTGTCACGAACTTCATAACCATGATGGAACTGAATTACAAGAATTTATATCTGATAATACCAATCAAGTAAATAATGAAAATAATCTCGATTGTTTTAAAGTTTTAGAACATTCAATTTTACAAGCAAAATTAAGAAAATTAGCTTGTCAAATTAAATATGCAGGTAAAAATTAATATCAACTTTTTTTTTTCTCACAAATCAATTTTGTATTTTAATTTCATATCTTTCTATCATTATCTTTCAAGTATTAAATATTCTCTCGAAAATCATACATTCTAATTTATGAGTCAGTTTATATAAGCTACGACTGAAATTGCTCAATTGAAATGTATAAATGATTATATTAAATCGAGCAAAATCTAACGAATTCGATTATGGCTTATATGCACTAACCCTCTATACTTAATATTAAAAAAAAACAAACTTTCTTTTCTAGGCATAGCGATTGCTGTTTTAACTGTATTTGTTCTACTAGTTCGATCTTTAATCGAGATATTTGCACAAGGGTAAAAGAAAAAATTTGTTTTTTGATCGATTTATTTTTCAAATATTTTCTATAGACATGAATGGAGTTATAAATATTGGAGTGGAGTTCTACGATACGTCATTACTTTTATAATAATATATGTCTTTGTTGTACCTAAATGTTTACTATTGATTGTAACACAATCATTAGAATATGCAGTTAAAGTAAATTAAGTAATTTAGAATTTTATTATTTATAAAATCATGCTTTGTCATCGATTAGAAAATAATGAAAGATAATATTATTTTACGTCATTTGGATGCATGTGAAACAATGGGTTATGTAACGTCAATATGTTGTGATAAAACAGGAGTATTAACAACAAATCGTATGACTGTTGTACAAGTCTATGTTGGTGAAAAACATTGGAAAAATGTTGCAAATTCAGTTAAAACTGAAAAAATGACTATACCAGTTAATACAAAAGAAATTATAGTTGAAGGTATATCTGTTAATACTAGTTATTCATCAAAATTATTAGTAAGTTAATATTCAATATTAAAAAAAAACACCAAAACAAAAGAATTTATAATGAAAAATTTTTGCATTTTTGTTTTTGTTTATGTTAGTTGCCATCAGAAAAAGAAATATTATCAAAACATATTGGAAATAAAACTGAATGTGGTTTATTAGATTTTGTTGGTGTTCTTGATGGAAATTATGATGAAATACGTACATATTATCCAGAAGATCGATTTATTCATATTTATCCATTTAATTCAATACGAAAAAATATGTCAACAATTATTCGACGATCTAATTCAACAATACGTATGTATACAAAAGGTGCATCAGAAATTGTTTTAAAAAAATGTAAAACAATATTAAATCAGAATGGAGATATTGTACCATTTTCAAGTGTTGATTATGATCGTCTTATACAAACAGTTATTGAACCAATGGCATCTGATGGTTTACGTACAATATGTTTAGCATATAGAGATTTTTCATTAGATAGATTACCTGATTGGGATGATGAAACTAGCATTATAGATCAATTAACATGTATTTGTATATGTGGTATTGAAGATCCTATACGATTGGAAGTACCTGATACTATAGCTAAATGTCGAAATGCTGGTATAATAGTACGAATGTTTACAGGAGATAATGTTAATACAGCTCAATCGATTGCAATTAAATGTGGAATTATTAAACCTAATGATAGTTTTTTAGTACTCGAAGGAGAAGAATATAATAGACGTATAAAATCAGAATTAGATGAAAAGGTAAAGAAATTTTTTTGGAAAAAAATTTGTTGTTTTTTGTTAAAAATTGAATTTTATATTTTTAATTATAGGTTGAACAAAATTTACTTGATAAAGTTTGGCCACATTTACGTGTATTAGCTCGTGCATCACCACAAGATAAATATGAACTTGTGAAAGGTATAATTGCATCAAAAATTAATCCAATAGGTGAAGTTGTTGCTGTTATCGGTGATGGAACAAATGATGGTCCTGCTTTGAAAAGAGCTGATGTCGGTTGTGTTATGGTTAGGTTTTTTTCTTTTGCATTTTTTACAATGTAATGAATAGTATTCATTAGTTATACAATGCTTTAGATTTTAAGAGTAACTTAAATAAGAACATAAGTTAACATTATAAATTTTACTCAAAGTAGAATTCAAATTAATGAGAACAATTTCATAATTGATTTATCCATTCTAAACCAAGACTATGTGTATTATATAGATCCTGATAAGTTATGAATATCCTGAAATAGTTTATTTTGAAATTTTCAGCTATTTTCGTTGTTCCTATTTTAAGGTCAAAAATCATGAAAGCAGAGAAAGAGATGTCAAGATATTCTAATAGAACCCATCGAGTTCAAAATTTTGGAATACCCAACAAGTGGATACAAATTTCATTGATGAACTCTACTCTCTAAAAATTAAAAATTATTTATTATTGCACAGTGAAACTTGAATTTCGATCATCTGCCTGAGAAATTTTCCTATACAGCTTCTACAATGCTAGAACTCTGACGAGACTCCTGTGTAAAGTGCAGTTGTAGTATGACTAAACTATTCTCTGTGATACGATCTCAATACAAATCTAGGGTTAGTATATATCTAAATATAGACTCAGACAACTGGCCGATCTATACACAAACTTAAGAAGGATTTAATCACAGATCTAGAATGAGAATAAAATTAATACATATAAAATATGAATCTAAATACACACTCGAATATGTTGTAAATTATCGAAGTAGTTCTATATTGATATTCATTTGAATATTCAATTCTATACTTTAATTAATAAGTTTTATCAACTATTATATTATGCTAAATTTTGATTGTCAAATTAATCTATAATTTATTTAATAGGGTAGAGAAGGTACTGATGTAGCAAAAGAAGCATCAGATATAATTCTTGTTGATGATAATTTGAATTCAATTGTCAAAATTATTATGTGGGGTCGTTATGTTTATCATTCAGTAGCAAAATCTCTTCAATTTCAATTAACTGTTAATATTGTGATTGTCTTATGTGCTTTTATTGGAGCATGTATTGTAAAAGAATCTCCATTACGTGGTATACAAATCTTATGGATTTATTTAACTATGAATATATTAGCAACATTAGCATTTGCTTTTGAAATGCCAACCGAAGAATTATTAACACATAAACCTTATGGACGTACACCACCATTAATATCTCGCATAATGATGAAAAATATTATTGGTCATGCTATTTATCAATTAGCTGTAATGTTTTTTATTTTATTTGTTGGTAAGAAAAAATAATGAAGCTACGAATAGAAATTCATATTCATTTTATTATTTGTTTGTTTTTTTTTTGAATATAAAAAGGACCTAAAGTATTTTATATTGATGATGGTCGTCCAAATGGTAGTATATTTAAACCATCTGAACATTTTACAATGATATTTAATGTATTTGTCTTAATGACTTTATTTAATGAAATAAACTGTCGAAAAATTCATGGCGAAAAAAATGTTTTTCGTGAAATATCGAAAACTCCACTTTTTTATGGTATATGGATTGTTACATTTGTTTTACAAGTTGCTCTTGTTCAATATGGTTCAGTCATATTTTTTTGTGTTAGATTAACATTTAAACAATGGATGTGGTGTCTTATTTTTGGTGTTACAGTTCTTCTATGGAATCAAGTAAAAAAAAACAGATTTGATTTGATTTTTTTTTTGATAAATTTTACTTATTTGTAGATTCTTAATTTGATCCCAGTATCATGTCATACGTCGAAACGGGATGGACGTGATGTTTATGAACTAACATCATCTGTTGACTTAGATCCAGAAGAACAGTCAAGACGACGAGTAAGTCTAACAAAGGAACAAACACTTTGATTATGAAAAATGATACGTCTTCAAACACAAGTATATAGAAGAAAAAGAGGATTTCTAAATTTGACGATCCTCTTCTTCTTTCAATGAGACCAAAAAAAAATCAACAATGTCTTTGGTGTTTTTTTTTTTGTTTTTATATAATTAAGGTTAACATATATATTCTTAAAACTTGTTTAATCTCCTTTTTTTATTTTGCTTTTTGTTTTCATGTCAATAACATTGCGAGTCTAGATGTGGGTGGGTTTGAGTCTTCTTCAAATACATTCCAAGCAGATATAAGCATATAGGTCATAGAAAGATGATTGAAACGTTGCATGTTTGAATCGTTTATATGTTGAAGCTTGATTGTAGGAAAAGTTCCTTCAAGGAATTCACAAATGACAAACCAGCGTCTTTACTCTAACCAGAAAGATGTGTGAAAACTACCGATAATTGAATTAATAACTTCCTTATCTACACATCGACAGTCATAAGCAGAGATATAAAACTTAAAGTCTTCAAATGGGAGTAGTTTTTTGATGAATAAATTGTTCCGATTGAGAAAAATTCTGTAGAAATTTTAATGATGAGTCATTGCTAATGAATTCCTGACGAACAAGAGCAAGTATAAGAGAAGAAAGATATTTTCATATTTTTCAATTTCAATAATGTCATTTCTTGATATACAGTTTGAAGGTAATATTGATCAATTCTATTCAAATTACAATTTGCAAAGCTTTGGTGAACGATTGAGAATAGAACAGAATTTTTTTATAAGTACATGTGTATAACATAAATTGTTTGAGTATATACAGATCTAGCCACAAAAATTTATTGATTCTACTTTCATTTATATTCATAAATAGTTTTCGAAAAACTCGGTAACGTGATAATCAATGATAGATAAGATATTGTCTCATTTTCCATCAGGATCACATTTCTGAATGAAATTGAGAACCAATGAAAGAATTTGTGTGAATTGATGAAAGTCAATATTTATGAGAAACTAATTAAATTGAATGACACTTGAAAAAATGTACTTCTAAAAGCAAATGAAGTGACGTTTTCTACTCGAACGATTTCTCATATACGATAAAATTTGGTCATTGATAACTTATCGTCAATTTGGATTTGATATCTGTAAGAGTTCGTAATTTCATGAAATTTTTTACAAACATGCCGAAATGAGAGCAAAATATGATATGTATCAAGTTCAACACGTATAAAATAAATAAGTTCGACTGAAGTTCTCAAAATAGATACAACAAATTCAATCTAATAGGATTTGTCAAAATTGTGAACGGTAAGAATAAGAAAAATTCAGCACCGAAAAATGAAACATAATATCTATTGAAAAGATGTATGAAAGTGAAGAGAAGATTCATAACTACGTTCATCGATATACTATGAATTAATGTTGATCAATCACGGCGAAGTAAGAAAAAGTATTAAAGATTCAAAAAAACGTTTATTAACTTTTATTTACACACTTTACTTAGACATTTCGATTCAAATTGATTCAATTGTAAATTTTGTTTTTTTTACTTAGAAAGTTCCTATGAAATATTATATTTATTCATTGAGCTTTCAATATATTCTATTTATATGCCTTGATATTCGTCGACGTTGATTATTTTCATACTAAGGCTTTCATACGGATTGTTTTTCTTCCGGTATCATTATAACATGCATGAATAATTGAATGAATGATTCTACTTTGAATATGTATTTTGATCGAAAATTTTACTTGGTTATTCGTCTTATCAAAAATCAATGATAAAAAAAAATCAACTATTATTTGTTATTAAACATGTTTGAAAGATGATTACAATCATATTCATATAGATCAATAAGATAAAAATTAATGAACAATAGATCTATTTTTTGATTGTTTTCTAATAAGTGAACAACTTAGGATCTATATCACCATGATAAATATTTTATAGAGCATTTCATGTTAGCTCTATGACAGATACTTTTAATGAATTTCATTTTGATTGATAACAGATATAAGATTTACACATGAGTAAGTCAACATCTTTCTATCTTTCATTAACATCAAACATGGTTTAATAATGAATTGAAAGCTTAAACAAGACAGTCGTTTTATTGTTTTTTTTTAAATACATTTTTATATTTTACAGAAATGAAAAAATTTAATCGTTGAATCGAACAGATTCATTTTAGTATAGAACCAAAAACTTGCGATTTCTTATCATTCGTATGTGTAAGCCTTAAATGAAGTTAACAATATATTGATAAGGCACTGATAGAATACTCGTCTAGGACAATAATTTCCATCTTATCATCACCATTAATATCAGCTACTGCTATTGCCGTAGTTTCTCTTGGCCAAGCTGAATAAATCGTTCTTTTAGTAAGTGTTCCATTGTCTGTGTTGAAATAAACAGTGATTGTATTGACTCTAATGTCTCCGTGAACTATATCTGGTTTATTATCATGATTAACATCGCCTATTTGAAGAGAAGTCGTTACGGTATTGATTAGATATTGAACCGAATTGATGAATGTGCCATTTCCGAGATTGAAATAAATCATGAAATTTTTTGAGTATGATTGTAGGATTAAATCAATCTTATGATCGTTATTCATATCATTTGCCACAATATTATGTGTATTAAAGTGATCTAAAAGGATCTTATGAGTGAAGTTACCGTTATCAATATTAACATATAAGCAGGTATTTTGGTGATGATGAGTTACAATAATATCAGGCATATTATCATTTGTCACATCAACAACCAGTATATTTCTTGGATAAGGAAAAGTTTCAAACGTTGCTTCCTTATCAAATAAACCGTCAGTAGTTTGAAAGCAAATGATAACAATACTTTCATCTATGCTTATAATGATAAAATCCAATTTATTATCTCCATTGACATCAGCTATTGCTAAATCACTTATTCTTAGCTTTGTCAAAATTATCTTTTCAGAAGTAAATGTACCATTTCCTATATTATAATACAGACCAAATTTATTGGAACCACCTGTAATAATAATATCGGATTTATTATCATTATTCATATCGGCTGTTTTTATCTTAAAGCCAATATCAGCACTTGGATAATTTGTATGATTATTAAATATACCATTACCAGAGTTGAAAAAAATTGTGATTATATTCTGATCGATGTTTCCAACTATTATATCTAACTTATTATCACCATTAACATCTACTATCCCCATTGAATTCACAAATTGATTTATTTTTGGTAAATTCGTTACGAACGAAAGTCGTACACATAGATCTAGATTTAAAAAAGTCTTCGGAGTAGATACAATAGAAAGAATGAAACAAGAATAAGTCCATTCTAAAATTAACTAATCTCTAAGTTGAACTGAATCTTTTATAACTATGAAAAGCTCTTTGTTTTGATTTGTGATCATTTTATTATAATCTTCCTTTTAAACACCATCATTTGATTGTTGTTTATATGTGTTTTCATTTCTTACATCACGTTACATGTATGCATGTACTTCTTCGAAGATTATTTAATGATCAGTTAACTGTTCAAATATTTCGAGAGTTGTATAAGTCATTCTACATGTAGTGTTGAATTCAAGTTTGAACTCCAACAGGCTCTGATTTTCATATCTCTAACGACCATTGCTAGTTATCTTGTGAACTGCTAACTCTATAGCTTTTGGATTATTTTTTAAAAATACAGTCAACACAAAGAATGAGACAAGAAGATCGGGTCAAAAAAAATAATGAAAAAAAAAATTTGTATTCAAGTATTAAAAGATGTGATCTTTAAATTTTGAAAACCCTCTTAGAAGTTATAATCGTCCGAAGATACAATATTCTTAGGTAGTGTCTGGAGTAACCCTACACATATATAACGCTATTATGATAACATCTGGCTGATGAAACCTTATAACTTTTTCGTCATTGTTAACATATATCCATAATTATCAATCGATATCATCAGATCTCGTCGATGAACGCGTAATAAATCTACAGTCAGTCATGCTTTTGTAGCATTATTGACACGAATGTAATGGTCTTCGCCGAAAACTCACATCGCCGACTCGACGTGGAAATTTACAGTGAATTTCCACGTCGAGTCGGCGATGTGAGTTTTCGACGATCTTGTTTTCGGCGAAGAGCATACTTACCATTGACACGCTCTAATGATAAATAGGAACTAAAAAAATTATTCTAGACCGTTTTCACGTGTTAAAATGTTCATCTTAACCTATGATTTCATCTACCAACTTTCAAATATCAGTCATACTTTCAATATTCTTTTATGTGTACATCGCATAGTACTTCTGCTCATCAGAAGTAAGATCATATTATTTTAATGTGTGTGACTATTTGAATCAAATGAACTATAGTAAAGTATCAGTGATCCGTGAGATACATATTTTCAATAATTTATCCATGATGAGATGTTCAGAGTACAGAAATCAATTTATTTATTTTCTTTTGCATTAGAATTATACCTTCTGTTGTTGTTGTTGTTGTTATTGTTGTTGTTATTGTTGTTGTTATTGTTGTTGTTATTGTTGTTGTTATTGTTGATGATGATAACGATGACGACGATGATATTTGTTTTGGCACGTTTCCTTTTCTTATCATAATGACAGTTACTACAATAGTAATGATTAATATGATAGAAATAGTTATTATACCAAATATGATCCACATTAATTTTCTTTTTTGAATACATTCATGTCTACTAACAAAATAAATTCTCTTTGTCAATTACAATACTTCAAAGTATACATACGATACTCCTATTGAAATAGTTGACGTTTGATTGACATTTACACTCGTTGGCGAAGACTAAAATAGTTTAACATAAAAGATATAATGTTATTTTTTTTCTTAAGAAATTCTATCACAAACATTCCTTTTGTTAGCTTTTATAGACCACATTTTTTCCAAATTTGTTATTATTCAATCGAAAATCTATAAAAAAAATAACTGAAAAAAAAATGAAGTATTTCATATAGGTTATTTGGTACAATGTAAACTTTGATGTTGTATTAAATGAAAAATGTTTGAAATTATAATGAGTGAAAAATATTTTTGAAGCAGAAGATTTTCTGTTAAGACAAGATGAAATCCTTAATTCTTACAAAAAATATACAAATATTTACAATTAAATTTCCATGCTAAGTGAAATAAAACAGAGCCAAATGTCGAAGAAAAATATTTTTTCTTACTAAATAATCAGCTAAGACCTATATACAATAAATCACGAATATTGAGTGAATTATTTATTTTCTCAAAAGTTTATCGAAAAAGTATACATCTTATTATGGCAAACTGTTTCGTTCTTAAAAAAGAAAATATCCATCTTTTCTTATTCTAATAGAGAAACATAAAAAGAAAGGCTTAGTGTGTAGTTCAAATTACTTACTAGAAAACTGTTAGAAACGATTCAATTGCTTTGAAATAATATTTTCTCTACAAGTAGGATTCAATAAAACTAAGAAAAGCTTAAAACCATCACGTCTCATAGGTCTTTCTCATGCAATTATGAACATTTTTGTGAAGTTCATAAGATTTCGATGTAGGAAAAATTCTAATCAACACTCTATACCTTGATTTTATAGTTACTTTCATGTTATAAGTAATAAACCTAATAGACTGCTTGCAACTCGATGGAAAATACGTATTAGTACTTATTATTTGATAGATTTCCTGATCTCACTAATTTCTAATCATGAAAAAAAATGTGAATGCAAAAGATCTGAATTACTTAGAGCTGCTTCAACTTCCAGTGTCAGCTCTACAACTAAATATTAATATAATGTTTTGATTCCAAAAGAAACAACATTGATCATTTTTCTTTAATACTTGAATAACAAATAGTTATTAAAAATGATTATTGCCTACACATAGTCATGCTGCATTTAATAAAATTTCTTTGCACTATTTAATATTTATTATAATGTCAAAGAAAAACAACAGAGACTTGATGACATCATCAACATATGTTATCCATCAGATGAAATAAAACTTGTATTTAATATACTTTTAAATCATGTATAAGGTTCAACGGAATATTCAAACTCTTTTATTTCAAATATAGAACAATCAGGTGAACATCCAAGCAGATAAAAGAGAACGCATGAAAATTCTAATGAAATTTCGAGAGGTCATGAATGCTAATCATAATTTTCTACTGTCATCCAAAAAGATTCGAGAAAAATACAGCATGAGAACGACCAATTTTTACGTGAAATAAAATTTTAGAAAATTTATGTTACAAATTCTTAGTGATCATAGCATCGAGATAGTTACTATAAACGTTTCTGACTCACAAACGAAAACCGCGATTAGTATTCTAAAATGTTCAAATTATATTCATGCATTTATCTACTCTTTTAGGTTTTTTGTTATTTGCATGACTTTTCTGACATATTGTTTTTTGCAAGAAGTTTTTTTCTGCTTGTAAGCCACTCATATAATAGTAATTGATATGCAGATATACCAGTGACTTTATGCGTTAATTTACCTAAAAAATCTATCTATCAATCTACCTACTTACCTATGTAAATACGTATTTATCTAACTAATCATCGAGAAACATCTTTCTTTTTGCTTCTTGTAGTCTACATTGCATTTGTTTGATTTCCAATAAATATTAATTACAGAATATAGTGAATACGTGATTTCAATATTGGTGAAACTGATTAGAATTTACTTCAATGAAGGACTATTTTTGATCTGTTAGTACTTTTACCTATTTAAGTATCTATCATCGATTTTGCATTATTAGCTTGTCGACGAGATGGTAACGAGAAAGATTTACTAGTTGAAAGAACGGTAAAATGATGGATAGATTCCTAGCATGAATAATGAACTAAAGGAAAAATCTTCAAAATCATTCACTTATGGACAAGATCAATAGTACTAAAAACGTAGATTCTCTATTAAAGCAAATTGTGACGAGTTATATGATATATTAATATAAAGTGCTCAGACATCTCTTGTATGAAATATTTGATTGATACCGAATGCATGTTATATAGAAGAACGACATTTTTTAACCCGCTATCGAAGTAATTTGAAAAAGACAGCATCAACACCTGTTTTTTTTACATAGAAGTATGGTTTGAACAGATAACTTCGATCAGTGTTGTATTTCGATAGTGTGAATTATATTGTTTAAGCTTTATATTCTTGGTCATTGATAAAATGAAATTTTTTATAATCAATATATAATAAAATTCAATATATAGTTTTCAGTTGCCTTACATTTTTTGGCTATATTGATAACGGTATTTGAGATTTCAAAATTCTGCTGCTACACGTCAATACTATTTTAGAATTAGAACTAACTACTTTATATCTACATTAGAGCAATTAAAAAAGAAAACGCAAGAAAAAATCATGTTCTATTTTGAACATAAATATTTGACTTTTCTAAGTGTAAGTGTTATATCTGGGCGATTAATACTTTTATTCATTTCTTCCCCGGTGAAAGTACTCACCTAGAGAGTACTCAAAAAGTACTCATGCTAGAAAATGCCGCGAGTACTCATGAGTACTCGGGATTTTTGAGTACTCGTCGGTCGTACTCACGATGAGTTTCGAGTATATGAGTACTATACATCTATACTTGTGTGGCAGTGTATTGTAGTCAAGTACTACAACCGTTCATTTCTTATAGTTATTGGCAACTAGACCATTTAAAGTTCCAGTTGGTTGCCCTTCGAGAAGCTTCGTAGACTCTGAACAAGTCCGCTTCTCTGTAACATCACAGTCACAGAAGGAAGTTATTCTGTTAAAATTATTACTTACCGCCCATAGAAAGTCAGCGCACGACGTCGTTTTCGTCCTTACACATTCTATTCTGTATATTGAGTCTTTTCAGAAAAAAAGACGACGAGTACTACAATGAGTACTCAGCGTCTTGCCTATGAGTAGATGTGTAGTGAAAGTTTCGTATAAGTACGTATTTGAGTACTCGTTCATTTTACATACTCATGAATTTTTGAAAGTACTTGCTCGAGTAATTTGAGTACTCATGCTGGCAAGTCGTACTCTCTGGATGAGTACATTCACTAGGGTTATATGTTCTCCGTTATCAGAAACATTAGTAAAAGAAAATTTAGTTAGGCACACAAGGATAGTTACGTATATGAGAAAATCTTTACGTATACGACAGCAGAGAAGGAAAAAGTCGGAAGAACAATAAAATATAGAGAATCAGAGAGAAAGCTAGAGAACATAAAGAACAAGGCCATATGAGACATTATTGACTAACATCGATAAGAAATGTTTGTGAATTTACTTTCAATTTTTCTTTACTTATATAAATCTACACTACTAAAACATTAAAAGTGATTGTTTGCTACTTTTTCATATCACTTCTTTTTGAAGGAATATGAAAACGAATAATTAACTTAGTAAAAATTTCTATGGAGACAATAAGAAATTCCTCATTTTGATTTTTAGTTTTCTTCTAATCTGTTTTTTTTTCAAAAGTAAATAAGCTTCTCAAGATCAAATAATTGATTTATATAGTTCTAATGAACTAAAATTATTTCATATTATCGATATCAGGATAAAATAATTTTTCTATTACCTTTTAATAGAAAATTCTAGTTATAAACTGTAAGATAGTTAATTCAAAAAGATAAGAAATTCATATATTATAATTTAAAGTAGTATTTTATATCTTGTTTATCACGATAACTGATTCATCTGGTTCACATTTAAAATTAAAAAGAAATAATGTTTTTAAATAATATATTTTCTCATATAAAATCGATCGATTTTTAATACAATAAACTTCAGTTTTTTTCTAGTTAAGTTTATGTATAAATATTAACTGAAATCAAAATTAAATTTTCACTTATTCTGAATAGTTGATTGCCCTTTTGAAATCGACTGTTTTCTAGTTGAATTATTGAATTGCATGCCACACACTTAGTCATGTTAATATCAAAACTTACATAAAAAGAGACAATTATGGAATGTTAATGAATTAGTCTAGACCAGATAGATCGAGAAGTACTTTGAACTAGGATAAAATATATATGTACACGAGTACGGCTTAAAAGATGCTTCATCTTTACTTTAAAGGAAAAATTTAGAGAAGTCTACATTCAATGAACACTTTAGATTCAAGTCACTCAAACACTCACTGGTGCACTGACATTGACATTCACTGACTACAGTCATCGTTGTTCACTGCAGAACTGATACTCACTATAATACCGATGCTTATAAATTAAAACTAACGAGATTGATATCGAAGCCGAGTGAAATATTCACATCCCAATATTGATTTCCGTTGACTAAAATCCATATCATAATATTATAGCACACACTCGATATAATACATGAATTTATAGAATGTTTTCTTTGGTTGAGAGCATGCTTGCATAATAGGTTCTCAGGTTTTCTTTTCCTATAACCCAATGTTTAAAACGTTCCATTTTCTTATTCAATGAATAATTTTTCTTTCGCTATCTGTATAACCTACAATGTTGTGTTGGTGGGTAGTTGTAAGTCAAGAGTGCAAAAGCAGACTTCTGTACTTCTTAGTACATCTCGATACTTCTGTCTAACTCTACTTTGATTGACACCTTTTTTTTACCAGTTTTACTTTGTATAAATAGTCATTTTGTTGTATCAATTTTTAATATTTCAATTAAAAGAACACCTGAAACATGTAGATAGCACAGAGTCATACATAAGACAGGAGAAAATAAAATAGAGCGAACACTATAAATCTGATATCAATGGAAATAGAATTGTATTGCAATGCTTTATACAAATAATCTAGCCGTTCTTTTGTGAATTATCTGAGTCATATTAATTGCTACTTAATAAAATAATGTATAATCAAGAAGAACACCAGCATATGTACGTAACTTCGAGAACAAGATAACTGTGCGAATACAGAAGTTGATTGTAATAAAAATTGAAGACAATGAGTAAAGTAATAATCTTGATGTACATGTGATTTCGGACCTGGTGTAGAAACATTCATGTCCGCAGCCTTTCTTAGATTGCAAGGGTCCATGAGAAGGTGTTTTGGCTCCCTTTGACTATTAAGACTCAATCTAGTTGGATCATATATAGAATGAAAGGTCATAAACTATCGATTGTTATGATGCCGAACTCGAGATATTTTGAATGAGTTATAGATGTAAACAGAGTTTCTGTAATCTGTCGTGACCTGCCCTGACATGTCAGGGTAGATAATCCACAATCTGCGGATCTTTAATACCCATACTTTCGAATCTATGGATGATTGTGAATGTAGCTCTGTGTATATTCATCGCTGACAACTGCATCCAAATTGTACAGTTTTCGCAGTCTACATCATACTTGTCTCAGAAAAACTTATATACATACACATCACGCTCATTTATTGACGCCAGCGTCAGGCCTTCTATGAAACGGTTTCATAGTATCATCTACATAATTTGACACATGAGTACAACTCTAGACATAGAGAAGTAAAGAAAGAGGACGACATCAGTGAACTCTTTTTTTTCCGATGTCCAGGTTATTATTAGAAGTCACTCGTAGTTATAGAGCACTAAAGTTGAAACGTTATTGATTATAAAACGTACAATTCTAGATCTATGGTTGATAAAATTTAGGAAACTTCCATGAAAGTTCACATCTTTCATAAAGTAACATTTTTGTGCAGCATATCAACAAAGAGTTCTAATCATAAATGCAAAAACCAAGAGTCAAATTAATCGAAATAATAATTATTTTGGATTTCCACTTTCTTTAAAGCTATACTTTAATGACCTCTTTCGATTTGTCTACTCATTTGATCATTTTTATTGTGTTCTCCTCTCTAGATCCTAGCTACTGGTTTTCGCATTCTGTTTCTATGATATTTTCATTTGTTACTACCAATAGTATTGTTATTATTGAATATTGCGCATTAATGTATATGAACGTTTTCTCTTCGTTGCGATCTGTTTTGTTTTAGTTTTTTCGTATACCAGTGCACTTTCAACTTAATATGGGTGCTTACTATTATAAACATTAGTTGAGCTTATACATTTTTTCTCATTACAATTGCGTAAATCAACAAAAGCTTGCCAATATCAACAATACAACTAATGAGTTCTGAAAGGAAAATAGAGAATTATTATCAAGATCAATATTTTATTGTACCACGAAGTTACTACGAAAAACTGAATTCGTCGATATCATCGTGTGTGTTAGTTGAAGCAATCGCATAGGACAGTAAAGTTGTATGTAATGTATTTGTTTTAAACATATTTCGAAAGTTTTCATGGATATGTTTTCAAATACTTCAATTAAAATTTAAAATGCTATAGAAAAGACAATTAACAAATATTAGAACGAAAGAATGTGTGGACGAAGAGTTGCATTCGTTGATGGTTTTGTGGAAAATAAGAAATTTACGCAATACATTACTTCTCCTATCTGTGACTACCTAGTCTATTATCATTTTTATCGGTTTGATATGTTGAACGCAACTATTCTGATTTTATTTTAGAACATTTACACTTCTGAGAAACTGATCCGCATACTCACATTGAACACAAGGTAGACTAGGTAAAAACGATAATGAAAGTAGTTTTCTGTTGATTGCTGTCTTATACATGTTCTTTCTTATGTTAGATAAAACGAATATTTTTGGACAAATTCGTATGGAACACTTATTTATTTACTTATTTCCTATACCTGAAGTTCTTTGAAGACCACATAACACAGAATATTAATTTCCTTGAAAAAGGAAATCTATATGAGCGACTTCTGTCTTTACATATTCTGTCTTCTTGAACACTTAGTACGACACATGTTATATTTAGGATACATATTAGAAATTTAAAGCGCATCAAAAATCCGTTTACTAGTACATAAAAACAAGACATCATGTCAAGCAATGATAATGATTCTTCGTTGAACGTTGACAGTCTAATAGAACTGCTTATCAAAGGTCAGTGTATCTGTCTATCCTTTGACGATATTTGATGATGATTTTCTTTTTTGAAGTGCATGGATGCAATTCGTCAGGCCCGATAGTCAACGTATCAGAAGAAACAATCAAGATTTTCCTCAGGCAACCTATGCTACTAGAACTTCAAGCTCCACTTCATATATGTGATACTTTAAGAGCTAAAATTATTGTCAAAGTAAAGTTCAAGTGGTGCATTCTAGTTCTTTTATTTTCTGTGTTACTGCACATGTCAGTTGTCTGAATGAAACGTCGCAGGCATCATTGACTGTAATTTCGTCGAAGAAAGAGGACGACTTTGTCAAACAATGATCTCACTGGATTGATGATACGCCAGTGAGAGAGCAACGAGTAAGATAAGAAGAGATGATAATATCTAACAAAATAGAAGAAAAAAATGCGAAGATGATGCGAGGTATAATTCTACCAGGCAACTCGACTGTTGAATTTCGAGAAGTGCCTATACCACAACCAGGAAAAGGTCAAGTGCTAGTCAAAATTAAGGCATCGTCGATTTGTGGCAGTGATATTCGGTAGGTAATTTTCTTCGTTGCTGACGTTTTCTTTGATTATTTTTTTAGCGCTATCTATCGTGAACATTTGGGTACTGGCGATGAAAAATATCGTAATGTTATTGCTGGTCATGAACCTTGCGGTATCATTGTTTCTGTTGGTGAATGTTGCAAACGTTTTCGCATTGGTGATCGAGTAATTCTCTACCATATTAGTGGATGTGGCTTGTGCTGGGATTGTCAACAAGGCTACATGATTTCCTGCCATTCACCAAACATACGAGCAGCCTATGGGTGGCAACGAGACGGTGGTCATGCACCGTATCTTTTGGCTGAAGAGAACACATGCATTGCGCTACCAGATAACTTAACATATGAAGACGGCGCACTCATTGCCTGTGGATTCGGTACTGTTTGGGAAGCTTTAACACGAGTGAATGTCAATGGAAAAGATCGCGTGTTAGTTACAGGTCTCGGTCCAGTTGGTCTAGCTGCTTGTATGCTTGCTCGTGCGCTTGGTGCTCGATCAGTTTTCGGCTCAGATGTTAGTGCGGAACGGAAAGCACTAGCTAAAGAATTAAAAGTGGTCGATGAAATCGTTTCAACGATCGATCAAACTCTAATTCTAACTGACCAACAGGGTTGTGAAGTAACTATCGATTGTTCAGGTTCTCCACAAGGACGTCATTTTGCATTAGAAGCTACTCGTCAATGGGGTCGTTGTGTCTTCGTCGGCGAAGGTAAAAACGTCCAATTCGATGTTTCACCTCTACTCATTCATAAACAAATAACACTTTATGGATCATGGGTAACTAGTCTCGGTCATATGACAGAATTAACTGAACGTTTATCACGTTGGAATCTTCATCCAGATATGATCGTTACACATCGATTCAGATTAGACGAAGCGGAACAAGCCTACAAGATAGCAGCTGAAGGACACTGTGGAAAAGTAGTAATTGTTTTCAATGACGACGAATAAAATCTTATTTTTCTTTAATTGAATGTGTATATATATTCGTGTACATGTTGCAAGAAGAGAGAAAAAAGAAATCATCTATTTTTATCCTAGGCCAAAACTAATCGTTTGTATGAATCATGACGATAGATAAAAGATCAATGAGATAACACGTTTTAAAAAGTCAAAAATTTCTCTAGATAAATTAATTCAGTCACATATTATCGCGATAGTTTTCTCTCTTATGTCATATGCATATGTGTATTAAGTGTAGATGGGAGACGATAGAAGACCCACATTCACACCCTCCATCGAACTATATGATCAAATGGCCAGCTTCTCTATGCATCAGTACACATTCTAAGATGCTTATTTAACACAATTTTACTCGAAGTTTTTCAAGTTGTGATATGAGTAAAAGATGGTTATTATAACGCGTAACCACTATCCTCGATATACGATGCTCACGTTGCTACTCCGTTATCTTGTTGTGTTCAATTTCACATAGAGCATTACATTATATACGAGAATAAAAAGAAAGAAAAAGGAGAGAACGCTGATATAATAAAGGTGTGGGACAAGAAGATACATACATAACATAATAGCGGGATTTTCCCGGACAAAAAATATCATGTAAGAATGATATCGCGTAAGAGTCATATAATGTAAGAGCGGTGTGCCTATCGGCACAAACGGATTTTCGGAAACTCAAAATGAATTTTGTGAAACTCACATATATTTTGGAAGAAAGTAGTGAATGTATGTTTTAAGGTGAAGGTTTCGCGGCTCCTCCCCTCCCACCTTCTCTTACAGTCAGGCTCCCATTACAGACCGTAGCAACTTCGCCAAAAAAACAAAAAAATTTCTATTCGAAATATAGCGATAAAAAAGACAGCATTTTCTGGTAATCGATTATTATTAGAAAAGAACTATTATCTTTTGGAGAATTTAAATATTGGGTATTTTGTGATCAGTATAATGAAACCAAAGAAGATATGTGAGTTCCACATTTCAACCCCAAAGGGGTTGCGCTAACAAGCTTATCCGGGTGTGAGTATGGGCGAGTTTCTGTAAATAGAACATTCGACTAAACCACACACCCGCATGGACACAGACACCCCACACCTACATTAACAATACGAAACATTGACTTATGAATACAAACAAGGTAAACCTAATAATGAACTTGTTTTTATTGAAAACTAAACGGTCGTCTTGTAACTTTCGCTCGTAATCCATATTTGGCACGCATGGTAATGCGTACATCAGTTGTAATGTTTTGATTCGGTTCAATGGTAAAATCGCATCGTTGCACGAACATAGCCAACATAACTTTGGCTTCGAGCAAAGCAAAATTCTGACCGATACAATTACGTTGTCCAGCAGCGAACGGTAAATAACAGAACGGATGTGTTAATTTGGGTTTCAAACCAGATATTGGATCGCGCAACCATCGTCTATAGTCAAAAACAAGAGCTCGAGGCCAAAAATCTTCCCGTCGATGAAGTAGATAGGTATTGAATGAAATGATTGAACCGACAGGAATACGTAATTGACGTTGACCTTCTTTACCAATCGTGTGTTCTCGAATACATTGTCTTGAAAAGAACGGCGCTGGAGGATAGAGACGAAGCGTTTCTTGTAAGACGGCTTCACAGATGGCTAATTCATTCAAGCGATCAGGTGTTGGCTCGATGCCATTCGGTAGTACTTTGTCGACTTCTTCGCGACAAGCACGCCATACATCTTCATGTGTCATAAGTACGTACATGACCCAAGTCATGAGATTGCCAGTGGTTTCATGACCGGCTAGGACAAAGGTTATGGCTTGCTCTTTGATTTCTTGATCACTAAAAGATTTTCCTTCTTGATCGACAGCAGAAAGAAGAAGATCGAGAAGATCTTGACCACTACAAAGACTACTCGATTGACCATGCCGACGATCATCAATGAGCTGATCAACAAATCGACTAATATCCTGACATGCTTTATCTAAAAGACGTTTGTGCCAGAATGGCAGTCGAGCAACAATCGGAATCGAATCAATCATGCGCATCCCTCGATATTCAATTGCATCAAGAACATCAGTAAATGCTCGAGAAACGATTTCTTTAGCGTTTGCTACTGTTTCAAAATTTTGACCGAATGCACTCGATGCAATTATTGTCAATGTCATAGAATTAAGTGCAGTTTGTATATCGATAAATTGCTTTTGGCTAGATACTAAGACTAGTTCATCGATGGCTTTAGCTGTTTGGTCCGTCATAATAGATATCATTGATTGAAGATGAGTAAAATGAAACGCCGGATTGAGCATTTTTCGAGCACGTTCATGTTCGATGCCCTCACTTACTAATAAATTATGTGTACCGATGAGTGGCGCAAATAGCTTAGCCAAATCGGACGGCTTTTGATAATCATGTACATGTGAATGACCCAAAATGTCGGCAATCAAATCAGGTTCGTTGACAATGAGTTCGACATCAGGACCGAAACCGATGAGATAGACATAGCCATGCTTTTGAGCAAGACTCATTCGATAGGCCATTGAAGCATCATTCTGAATGGCACGATACAAATCGCGCAGTTGGCCAATGAGAGGCACAAATGGTTCGCCTGGCACGCCTTGTCGACGAAATTCATCGTAGAAACGTTTCGGTGTACGAATCAATTTCCAATAAATAAGAACAACAATTGAAATAATCAATGCACCGACTGTATAAAGAACAGCAAGAAGAGTCATATTGCTTTTGTTCTCGTTTTTGCAAAAAATTGACATTCACCTTCATAATATAAGATAATGTTTTGTCGACGTCGCATGACTCTGCAAAATTGTTTCTTTTTCTTTCCTATGACTCGTGTTTAGCAATTTATTCTAGTCACTTTTATTACTGGCTGAAGATTTTTTTTCTTTCTTTCTCGTCGAAGAACAATTAAATATCGGGCCATACTTCTTCGAAGACGTCTAGCTGTCGAAACGTGGTAGTGTTTTCATACAACGTTGCTTGCTGACGTTATGATATTGATATGAATAGTATGCGCAATATAACGTCAAACTATATACTTCAGGCTTGAAGCTGTGTTCGCATAGAAGTCTTCGTAGCTTCTAAGGTTTTCGCTAAATGGGGTGTGAGTGTGGATGTGGGTGGGTCTTCTTCTCACTCACACTCACACTCAAATCAACACCCGAACCAAAGCTCACGAGAACCGATCGGTTTATAAACAGCGATATATATGAGTTTCAAGATACTTAGGATAGAACACACTCGAATTACCCATCTGCATCCAAAATGAAACGCCTATTACCGTAGTCCATATGATTTAAATAATTTATTTTGTGCACCTGAAAAAAGTAACTGTTATTTCATATTCTCATGTCATGCGACGAAAATGTCTCTACAAAGGGCAGAAATATTGTCGATTTCAGTTATTTCTTATTAAGTAGTTTATAGATTCGAACAGTTTCATCAACCACAACCTCCACACACACACATCCACCTCAATCGCCAATACCGCCGCCAATGAATTCTGAGCATCTTTCACCCTTTGACAACAATAAAGGCGTTACAACTACTGCACAAGGGCTCATACATTGACTTTTCATATAGATAATATCGATCAATATTTGTCCATAAGCTGTTTTATCAGCTTTTTCCCATGCTTCGGCTGTTTCTTCGAAAGCTTTGTTTAACACATTTAATTCAACTGCATCGTCATGATTAAGTAAACGACCCCATAATATTTTCGATGCATATTCATACTGTACCGGATGTCGCATATGTGTATGTCATATTAAATCGACATCAAAAGTTGGTATAATCATTTCACACTGTCTAGCTAGTTTCATAAAAGAAACATAATTTTGAACTAATTATTTAAAAAACAGAACAAGTCAGGTGTTTCGAATCGTATGTATAGAGATAATGATTTTTGAATTTACTAAGAAAATCATGTTGCTGACCGACTACCTTGACCAAACCAATTGAAGTTACAAATAATGATTGATCACCAGCAGAGGTCAGTGAAACGAGTGCATGAGATGTTTTGTTGAGATCTAGCTTTAAGTTGCGAGCAATTTTCTCGACAACTTTACCATTGGTCAGTTATGTAATGCAATCATGACTATAACTGATCGCATGAAGACGATACACATGCCAGATCCACTCAATTTCCCAGAGTAATTCGACTTGTTGCCATTGTGATGTCATCTTGTTTGCAGTCATGAGTTTACAATATTCATTAACAAAATAATTTAATATTTGTCCTTGTGCCGTCATTTCTGGATGTGCAATTCCTTGACGAAGTAATATGATATGATCGACTAAATCATGACAGCACAGTGGAAATGTATAACCATCGCTTGTTTGAACTTGTACTTTATAATTCAGAATCCATATCCATAATGAGTTGCCCATTTTCTTCTCTATAGTTTTTATTGATATAATGTAGTAGATATCTTATCTTATATACCTGTCACTGTTGGTTTTGAATTGCATTTAAAAATATCTTTTTACGTCGATTTCTCTTTCTTACCGGCTTATAATAATGCTGTGCAAATTTTGCCTTTTCTTGGTTATTGCGCACATTTTATCATTTCCTATCAAGCTTTGCTAATTCTTTTTTTTGGTTCGTCTTGATAACAGAAGAATGAAGAGTGTAAAAAACATAATATGAAGAACGCAAAAGCTTCAATTGTTATTCCTGTTGAAATTCGTATGTGAGCACAGGGAGCTACTTGAATCGCAAATGTAAATTCTTGCCCGTCTATCAAGACTCTTGAGAGAATCAGAAGAGCAACATGTTGACATATCTCTCAGGATCGATGGAACGAAACTAGATTGGATCCTATTTCTCATTATACACTTCAACAGTCATTAAAGATTGCGTTTCATGAAACTTAGGAATCGATTTCTCACAATACTATTCCATAGAATGGGTATCTTAAAACAATCTATGAAAAACTCAGCATTGCAGGATGTAGACGTAGGTATGGGCGTGAGTGTAGGCCAACCGAGAAAAGGAACATTCATACCACCATACCCACACCCGTGTAAGCCCCTGTTATCTAAAGGTCGTCTGGATATAATTTGAAATTTGGCCAGATATCATCTTGGTGTGCGTCACACAGGGTGTGGGTGGGGGTTAGTGATCTTTCTGCCTAACCATACTCACATCTACATCCACGCCCACACTAAGTTCTGACTGAAAAAAGAATGGGTCCTTGGGAATGTTTCCCGTAAGTTTATGCTCGATAAATCCATTACTGGCTTGCTAAGAACTGAAAGTAGTCTCATGTTCAATCTTCTCGTCGTTTTGTGAAGTTTTCGATGAATCCATTTCAATTTTGTATTTGACATTTTTATTAGTGACCAATCATAGTGATATGACTCGATAGAGAATAAGAAGCATAGTCGAAAATTCAATTATTATAAAATAATTCACGAAAAAGCCAAAGCTCATTGAACCAAAAGCTCAGGCAAATACATCACGCCACTTTTTTCTATAAAATGTAGATGAACGAAGTCCATCTTATTGAGATCAAGTAGATAGAAGCTAATCTGTCCATAGATGCTTAACATAAGTTTTTAAACTGCTCCAGAAGAAAAATAAAAGAACGTTGCTTGATGTCCCAGAGTTTACCCTGAAGACACAAGAGCATCGACATTATGGACTCAGAATGAGTTTGATGCCCTAAATCATATGGAAGTATATGCTGATCTATCATATTCCACAGATCTAAATGCACCCGACTCCTTTCTAGTGTTAAAGCTGAAATATCACCTGCATAAAAGTAGATCAAATAGCAATAATTCCATGCTGCAAATATTTTGAGAGATCATTAACGGTCTCTTAAAAATTTATTTCAAATTCTATCTTCACGAGCTAATTTAATCGAGTGTACCAATCTACTGTTAATGAGGAATGGCGCTTTGAGAAATCACAACAGAAGCAAACTTTGAATATTTCTCCAAGGAGATCGTGAAAAAAATTTTGTAGTGTCATCTGTATTTGAGTATATTATGCCAAAAATCATAAATAAGAACAAATAGAACCATTAGTAAATTTAAGCGGAATAACGAGTATATTGACAAAAAAACGTCTATTGCATTATGCTCATTGTGAGCATCGGTTGAATGGAAAACATAATTAGTTGCGCTTTTGGAATCTATGGATTAGATCACAACAAGGTACAATTTATTAAAACGACACTGTTTGGATCTTTGTACACGTATGTGTGTCAAGGTATTTTCGGCATTGGGCAGTTGGTATTGTTTCAAAAGAATCCACGTACAATTCATTTTAAATTAGTGAATAATTGTCCAATATGCGTACTTTTCGCTACGTCACTGATTATATTGAATAGAAAATTGAACATTGTAAGGATGTTAGGGCAACTTTATATAAATATGTATATCTAAAGAGCTGCCTAGAAAAATATTGATTAGAATTGTATTGCCATTCGAAAAATTAGTACATAACATCAATATCTCATCCTCAATCAAATATATTTGTGTAAAACTGTTTATGATATCAAGTAAATAAAGAGAGATATAATGGTAATGAAGTTTTTATTGTCTTTTGACTATATACCATGTCAATATGCCTCTTTTATACCTTAACAAAAATTTAAACTATGAAACACATAAAAAATATTTCTTCTCATTGTTTAACATAACTAATATTAAACTGCTGTCTAAAACATGAGTATTTTTTTCCATTTGTTAATTTTTTTTTTTCAATAATAATACCAATAGATTCTATTTCATATAAAAATACATTTCTTCGTTTATCTTCTATGAAGAAATTCAAAACTACATGAAATTACTCAATAGTTTTTTTTTTAATAATACCTGCATGTTCACTACAAAATGATAAATGTGACAGTTATAAAACGTACTTTACATAACCAATCTTACACTTGCGTTAAGGTCTGGATGTGAATCTTCTTCAAACTCACACCCACACTCACACCCAGTTTCATAATTAGATCTTTTTTCAAATGAGATACTGTTAATAAGTTCAATACAAACAGAAAGAAAAAAATCACAAAATTAAAAAAAAAAAGAATGATTTATCATTATGTAGCGAAGCACTTTCACATATTAAAAATTAAAGTTTTCGGTTTTTGATGAAGATTTAAGAAACAACAATGTTTGTAGATTATTTTTTTCCATATTTCTTTTTCATGTATTCACGAACATTGGGATGAATATTTTGTTCGACATTTGCGTTCATGGTACTTGGGTTTTGAAAATAGTTGCGAATTTCTGTTGAACTGACCTCCGTGAGTTTTGTACGTTCCTTTGATAATGGAATGTAAATGATTTTTGATGTTTTGTCTGATTGATTAATATGTTCTTCGCCATATCCATGACGGTAGACTATAGCACATGATATGTTATCTTGTTGTGCCATGAGTTGAACATAAAGACATTTATTAAAATGATCTAATCCACAAACATATACAATACACAATGGATATTTAAGAAGTTTTTCTTGTTTGACAAGTTTCATATTAAGAAAGTCACGAAGATTTTCAGTGACAGGACCAAAATCCACAAATCCATTAGCCCATTCACTTTCACCACGAGAAACACTCATCCAAGATGATACTGCCGCACCTTCATTTTCAATAGCTTCTTCACAAAGTTGACATCGATCCTTAGCTGGAATCCACGCTATGTCTCCTAATTTATCATGGACATATGAGTCACTTAAATATATAATCATATATATAGAAATCAAAACTAAATGAAAAAAACATACTGTGTGGGTGAAATATACCCTGCAAGGACATTCCATGAAGGTTGATGAGTATGCTCCAGATAATCTTTGACCAGCAGAAGGTTTTGAAAGTGTAACTTATGAACAGGATTGAAAGAACCAGTCATAAGCAAAACACAACTACGCATAAAAGACTATTGAATCAAGTATTGAACATGTACTTTGGAGAAAAATACTCAGAGTTCACAACACAGAATAGGAACCAAGAATATTATCTTTAATTGTTGAGTAGTCTCGAAAATTATGTTTTAAACATTATTTGTAGTTCTTGAAGAAAACAAGTAAAAGTAGATATGGTATTTATTTTAAGTTATCGTCAGCAGAATCTTTGTGTTTCTATACAATCACATCATTTCTCTTGGACTCTTACAAACAGTTATATCTATTCTTTTATATTCATGTCTCACTCAGAGATTGTTGACACATGCTTAGCTATTAAAAGAAGCTCTGCGCTTCAAAATAGTTAAACGATATGAATGTACAGGTGTGAGTGCGTTAGTACGACTCTTGTAGTCATCTACGCACGTCATGTAATAACTTACTTATAAGGACTATCCGTCAAATGTCGCATTCTACAATTGTTTAACAGTTTGTCGATGTTTGTATTTGCTGGATTGTGCATCATTTTACTGGTTGTGTGTACGGAAGCACTAAAATTGTTACCACTACTTGTGCCATGATAAATATCGGCAGTAGTAGCAGTTGTTTTATTAGCATTTGTATCATTTTCTGCAATCATAGGCAAAGAGAAACTTAATAAAGCATATTCATATTGTCGACAAATATTACAAAGGGAGGTAAACTATCATTTAAAATAGAATCAATAAATATTTTTTCAAAATTTGATAATACGATCAAAGACGAAATCAAATTCATTCAGAAGAAAATTTCTCGGCCGAAAAATTTCGGTTTCCAGTATTTCCAGTCTTGATAAATAATGTACTATCAGTGTCAGCTAGAAAACATTGGAACATGGTAAGAATTCGAAAGCAGGAATATGATAATGGGGCGCGGTGACTAAAAGTGTCTGGTTTCAGTCGAAACCAAGAATAGGCTACCGTCGATTAGAATCATCCTATTTGTGCTGACAACTTTTCCCATTGGAATTGGCATTTTTTTTTGACAGATTCTAGTTAGGAAAAAAACGAATTCATCATTGAATTGGAGATGGATTCTTTTGTGCGATAGGATGCGTTGAAAACTGAACAAAATGCTCAAAAGCGCACCGAAAGCCGTTCCGAAAAACTCACTGGAACTACTTCTTTAAAATTCGTAAAAAAAATGAGCTAAGGCATACTACTCATAATTTGATTGTAGTAACTTCAACTAAAATAAAAATATATGGAAATTCAAGTAATTATTTCTACATTAACAATTGTTTCGACTGTTCTCATGTTACATTGATTACAATTCTCAAATTTTAATACATATTCAGTATTATTTAATGAAGTCTTTCTTTATCATGCTGATTTTCGTATATTTTATCAACTTTCCTGAAAGTTCTGAGTGTCTACAACTTAATGAAGTATGATAGCATTAGAGATGTCTCGCTTTCAGTTTACTTACTGGAGTTTGACTTTTTTTTAAGTGTTGATACTCGATCGAAATTGACAAAATTCCGCAAGTCATGAACTTCAGAAGATACAATAATAAATTTTTGTTCTGTTTCGTTTAATTCCGATTGAACGATTTGCTGTGTTTTTGCTCGATCACTAGTAAAAATCATGCATTTATTTCTGAAGCCTAGTTTTCGTATGGCTTTGATAAAACGTGTGCCTGCATTGTGTACGGAAGATTCATTTTCACGATTCATGTCGGTAACAATACGAAACTTATCTTGATTTTTCAAACGTTGCCCGAATGGTGATTGAAGAAATGAGAGAGCACTATCAGTACATGACTTTGGTATAAAGTGCACATTCATAGCAAGTTCTTGGACTGCCGCATATTCCATGTGTTTTTTATTTTCCCAATTTTCATTAAATATTCGATCATCTACCCACAATACCGACCATTCACATAGACCTAGCTCGATCTGTCGCATATAAATTACCTGTTTTCCTTCTGCATAAACGGTTTTTCGATTGAAAACGAGAAAAGTAGAATGAGGTAAAAATAAAACTTCGTCTTCGTCTGGATAATTAGAAAATTCTTTAATCGGACGACCAGTTAATGAGAAGATTTTAAAAAGGGTATTTCGGTCTGAAAAAGCTCCTGAACCCACTGCCTTTTTACCTTTTTTTGAGCTACTAAATTGAATCCAAGTAATTAAACTACCAGGTACGTAGATTAACAGCTCTTCCATTGTCAGTTGACAAGCTCTTGTAACATAGCCCCAGTAAAAGGGTATGTACGAAAGTGCTTTGACCAAGTAATACAAAATAATAGCTGCTTCATTCATTTCTTCTTCAATTTGTTCTTCAATAGCTTCACCATGATTTCTATGAGCCAGAAGTCTGGCACCTCGACTACATGTTTCACTCTTTGCACCAGTGTAAAACGAAATAGAGAACGCTAAAGCTTTTGCTTCTTCAATAGACAAATTTTTATTTTTGAACTGTGAATATGATTGATTGGCACGACTCTCATGCTCAGCCATTACTTCATCGATATTAACTCCATCTGTTTGTTCGTATTTTCGACAGACTGCTTTTAGCTTCTCGTATGATGAGCCTTTTTCAATCATATTCACCAGAGAAGAATTAAAATTATCTTCATAAACAAAGTAAATTTTACGTGCATTTTCGAGTTCCTCTGATTGTCCTTGTGACGGAAAGTGCTTCAGAATTGATTCAACTTTTTCGGATTTTAATACTTTGTATTCAGCTTGATTTTCGTCATCTTCACTAGTTGACATTACTTCTTGTGACTCACCCATTTTCTGTAAGATTGGTAAATACTCAGCTGGTAAAACGCCAATCAGTATCATATAACAACTGTGTTGTAGACGAAACATAGGTCCAGATGATGATGGCTTAAAAGCACATAACTCTTTCAGAATATCTTTTGTTTCTCGTACCATATTTTGTATTATGTTCAGACTAAAATAATGAATCGTAAATAATTCAATATACTCAAAAGAAATCGTATTTTTTAAGTGGATGTGACTGTTTCTTTTCGCTAACATTCGCACCCATACTCAGAAAAAAGTTTTGCAACATTTTGCTCTCGCAACGTTCTGTCTATGCAACGAGTATTATGCGACAGAAAATTCGATCACCAAATTTTGTCACATCACGAGCGTAAAAAAAAAATAAGTTTTGTTTCAAAACTACCAATGAATAACTCTTCTTTCATTGCCAATACTATGTCAACATTTTTTCTTACAGAAAAGAAAAAAAAACATTATTTGTTCTGCCCAAAAGTGCTCTTTGCAGGCTGTTGTTAATGGCTGAATTCGTAAGTATGATGTAACATTATATGTGTTCTCAATGACGGCATTTCTGAGTGTCACATAGTGAAAACAAATACATTCAATACTACATTTGTTTTCTCTCCTTTTCTTTCGTTCTCTTTAGTTTTTGTTATACATTCTGAGTAACTAGATAATACATATATTGTTTCGTTCTTTCTCCTATGTCTAAATTTAGTCTCATATTACGTATTTCTTTTTGATTTTGTTTTCTTTGTATTGCGTATTTCCTTTTTCATATATTTCTTTTGTTATTGCGTCAATTGGTTGCAACATTATCTTTTTACCTTATTACTGTTTAACACGTCAATAAACTGATATTGACCTATCTCTTCTTCTTCATTGATACGCAGCACAAGACGTGACACTGAGTGTTATAAGAATTGAAAAAAATTCAGAGAAATTTCCAAATCCAATTTCTTTCTCGTGAGTTACAAGAATGTCAAATTTGAAATTTCAGTGTATCTCTGGGCATACGTGTGAGATGTGTGTGTCTCTAGCAAAATATAATCCATTTTAATCTTGCCAGAGAGTCTCCTCAAATACGTTCGACCTTGTAATTGTTTAAAATGATCCGAAAATCATAAACAAGATACCTTATTTATTTCAAACTGCGAGAAATTCGCAAGGAATAATCGAAACTTAGGTGTAAGGGTGTGGCTGTGGCTGTAAGTTTCGTGATGGATGTTGCTTCTCTC